>QLPG01000157.1:0-13583 GCA_003314385.1 Gomphus sp. MG54 | reverse complement strand
GCCAATGTCAAGTACACATACTGGGTGTCTGGTAATTTGGCAGTGCTGACCAAGTAAATCGGATTACATCCACGCACAAGTTCCACAAGTTCAAGCCACATGCAAGTTGCTTGGTACGCCGGTCTTAGCTTGGCACATACACCCTCTGTCTTCCCATCCCCATCCATTGTCCATGTCAAGTACACATACCGAGCCCCGTCCACTTGGCAATGCCGACCGAGCAACCATCCCATATCTATGACCAAGTGTTCACGCCACTTGCATAACACTTGGTACACCGGTCTCAGCTGAATAGATCCACCATCCACACTCCTTATCCTCACCCTTCGGTCCATCTCACCTCGGGACTTCCTGCCCTTGTATTACCTTCGGCCTTGGCCCCATTGTTTTATAGTCGGCCACTCCCTATTGTCCTATCTTGGGTCACGATTCTATTATTCTATCCTTTATTGTTCTATGCCTGTTTGCATCCCTTCATTCTAATTTTACTCGTTGTGGATAATAACTACATGCTCTGCATACCTTGTTGTCCCACATTCCTTATTCCACATGTTGCTTCTTAACCTATATAAGTAGGACATGGATGTACATATCTCCTCATTCTGGGTATCAACTAGGCTTAGTCCCTTCTGCCTTCTTCCCCTCTGTTAAGTCCTCGACTTGGGCCAGCATCATTAGCATCCTCCTGAGTATCTGTCTGTTGCAAATCAGTGGTACGCATGGCAAGTAGGGTGCAATGCACGAGTACATTGAAGCCAATGCCACTACTCTTGGCTTGCAGGACTTGGCAATTGTCCACCCGACAACCTTCAGCAGTACCAAAGTCTGTCAGTACCCAAGGCCTGACAGTCCGCTCTTCCTCATTACACCAGCCATCAAAACCTACCCCATCCATTCCTTATCCCTCAACCCACTTCACTTCAGGACATTCTGTCCTTGTATTATCCTCGGTTGTGGCCCCATTGTTTTATAGTTGGCCACTCCTTATTTTTCCATCTCTGGCCACATCCCTATTATTCCATTTTCATTGTTCTATCCCCATTTACATTCATCCATTTTATTTTTAATCATTGTGGACAATACTCCCACATGCTCTGCATACCTTATTGTCCCACATTCCTTATTCCACATGTCACCTCTTGAACCTATATAAGTAGGATGTGCATGTACATATTTTCTCATTCTGGGTATCGACTAGGCTTAGGCCCTTCTACCTTTTTCCTCCTCTGTTAAGTCCTCGACTCGGCCTGGCATCATCAGCATCCTCCCGAGTACCCATCTGCTGCAAATCTGTGGCACGCATGGCAGGTAGGGTGCAACGCATGAGTATGTTGAAGCCAATGCCACTGCTCCCAGCCTATAGGACTTGGCCATTCCCGTCCAGTACCTCAGCATTCCCAAAGCTTGGCAGCCAATCCCTTATATGCCACATGTGTGAGGGTGGCATTGTTCCACTGAGTGTGAGTAGATGCTCAGGCAAAGTTGATGAAGTATCATACTGCTCGATGGTGATCTTTCATGACTATCTTGCCAAGCTCGATTTCTGCTTGCACAGCATTGTTGAATGGACTGAAGTTTGTCTTGAGCTCTTGTCAAAAGTCTTTCCAGACCTTAAGCCAGCTAGGCTCAGGTTGGATTTCACCCAAGATGGTGGGTTTGAAGTACAGGAGTGCAGGTACAAGATGGCATACTGGACTCTTGATGCATCCAACAGAAAAGCAGCTGGACAGTCTCTAAAGTTTAGTGTACATTGCATGAAGAAGGTACAGAGCTTAGCCCATTGTAGACCTCAGGCTCACAAATCTTGGCATGATGGACAGGATTGGAATTGGATTTAGGGAGTGGTTGGGCTAACTGGTTAATGAGTGCCTTGACAATTTTGTCGGTACTAGAGTTGGAATTAAGACTTGGATTTGAATTATGAGTGGGGTTTGGGTTCAAAACTTGAGTAGGGTTCACCTTGTCAACGTCGTTATTGTCAATTGGTTTTTCTTTGTCATCATCCTTGTATTCAGGAGGAGTGTTCTCACCTGATGGGCCAGCTTTGTGAATCAAAGATTGTTCTGACAGTTGTCGAAGTGTGGAAATTTCCTGCAACTGGTTCAGGACTTCTAGGATAGAGGGTAGATTACGGACAGTTAATTGAGTATTCATGATGGTCATAATATGCAAAGAATGATGGTTGTAATATGGAAAGATGATATGCAAAAAGAGGTGCGATCAGGTGTAGAAGTCAGATAATACTGTTATGATATGAAAGAATGACATAGTTGTAATTAAAGAATATCTCTCAAAGATAAACAATGGTGAGGTTTGGAGTAGGGCAACACTTCAACTTGTATGTTGTGCCCACCAGATTGTACTGGTCTCTAATTTCGGAATAGCAAGACAGAAGAAAGCTTAGTCAAAATCAAAGTTGATTATCTGACTGAGGACTGACTACTGAATGTACAAGATCTTTATACTACTTTCAAATCTACGAGGAGTTGACTAGATTCCTATAATAGATAAGAAAGTCAGAGGATCATAAAAAGCAAGAACAGAAATACTATGTCCCAATCTTCATCTCCTCCATGACATTGAGGGGTGACATGTCACTCCAATTCCCAATGGAGTTACCCTATAAGGAATGTAGTGGCAGATCAGATATTAGAGATAGAATGGAATTGTGAATAAGGAAAGTGGAGCAGAACATAATGAAAAGGATATTAAATGTAAATGAAGTGAAAATGGATTTGCAAGCATATGGAGATTGATGTAAATGAGTGGAGTGTATTGACAGGTGCATGTGATGCCAAGATGGATACACAAGGTGCATATAGTTCATGGGCTGAGGGCATATAGTCAAATAGGCAAGTGAGGGTGGAGTTGGGCTGAGTGGGCTGAAATGAATAGTTGGGCATGCCAGCATGTGGTTCCTAATAGTGCCTGACAATAGGCAACATACACACACAGGCATGTGCACCTGGGCTTCCCAGAAGAAAGGGTGGTTTTGCCAGCAGCCTGAATGCAAACCACCCTGCAGGTGCATAATCAAGAGCAGCAAGTGCAGATGTGGGAATGCAGGGTGGGTGCATGCAGGGGCAGGTGTGAATGTGGGGGCAGTGTGAAAGATCTACCCCCAAGACAATTAATCAGTCCATCATACAAAACATGGTCACTATTTCAGATTCATCTCTCAATAGCCATCCTCAAAAAAAATAGGATAAAATCCTCAAGTGAAGATGCATTGATCTTGCAATGAAAATATGTCATGGAACTGATATCAACCAAGAAGATAGAAGAACTTGTTAGCTTTGTATCAGAAGTTGGTCAATTATTTGAAATCTCACTACATCCCAATGATATACCACTGAAAGAGGTGCTTCAGGCTTTGAGCCATACAAAGGATACTCAATGTGGCTATCCTTCAAATTGCTCTCACGAATGCAACAGAAAATTGTGATGGCGGATGAATTGATTCTTTTGTAGGGCATAGGAGTAGAGATAATAAAAAATAAGGTAATGTACTTTTATAATACTCCTTAATGTATTGACATAGCTCTGGATCTTGAGTATTGAAAAACTTGACGCTTTCTTAGTATGGGTTACAATAATTGAATTATCATCAAGGTCGAATATCTACAACAAATCATCAGCTGGCACAACAATTTTTTATCTGTCCCATAATTTTTAGAGAATCGGCCTCAGCTCGCAGTCTTCCATTCCAACATATCTCTAAACCTGTTCGACCGCATCTGTAGACAATATTAAAACATCATAAAGAACTGACAATCCCAGAACTGAGAATAGGGCTTACCCGAATTTTGCGATGCTACAGGAGGCGTGTCCTCCAACTCTCTTAAATTCCTGCGGCCCAAGGAAACTCATCGGGATCAATGCGATCTGTATTTGAAGCAAAACCATCCTCCGTCTCCATTTCGTTTGACGTGTGGATTCCGGTCTCAAGTGATTCGGTGACCTTCCGGTCGCCGAATTCATCCATGATGGCGTCGTGTATGCGTCGCGTAGCTGCATGAAAGCTACTCACGGGATGGATGGAAGAAGGGGTACTGCTGTTGAGATGTGAATTCCTCTCCAAGAGGCCCAAATGGATGCGACAAATAATAATGGCGGACAAGCTACATGTAATATCAGTGAAGTGACAGCCAGGGATATTTGCACTGCAGGACTCGTACCTGTTTTGCGCAGGAAAAAGGATAGCTGAAATGCTAGTCTGTTGAAATTTGATTACAATGTATCTTCAAGCAGTTGTGGCAAATATTCACTCTTAAGACCTGTCATAATCACTGCTCAGCCAATTGTAGGCAAGAGGTAATCAAAGAATACCTTTGTTATGATAGCGGATGTCAGTGTTACTGTGAGCACAAATCTGAATGAGGGTTAGACTATAATTTGGGATAGCAGCAGTCATAAATCAGATACCCGTATCGCAGCACACCTTTATAATAATAATCAGTCATGATAACATGATAAACTACATCATTGGTATACATACTTTGTTCTATGAGAACCTGGATTAATGGCTTTGTATGGAGTGCTCGGAGCTCTCTCAACTCTCTCAAGTTCCCCAGGGAATTGAAAAGCGTCACTGCAACTACTACTGTGTCGAAAAGAATGAGGAGTATACTATTTATGGTGGTTGCTAGATATGCATAAGCAGAAAAACAGAAATGAAGACAGGCTAGCCTCACCCCTGGAAATTATGTGAATGGGCATGTGACAAAAAACAAGATATATCACTTACAAGACTACCACGTTCAACTCTACATCAGATAGTATGCAACCATCTATTGCTGAAGTAAACTGTGGAGTGCCGTACAACAATTAGCAGTCACAACAAAGATGTAGTATATACCAAGGTGCATCCCAAGGAGCCAATGAACAACGTCCCAAGCACCAAAATGGTCACTTTATTGAGCCTGGAAATGGCATATGCCCGTGCCATCAATAGCCCTGATAGAATGCATACATGAAATTTGTGTATGGGGAATGAGGGCTGTTCTCACCCTGAATTCCTATAAGGGCTAGAGGGCGCACAGCATCATCAAAGCGAACTAAGCCATCACAAATACTGTTTTGACATGAGATGCTGCGTCAAAAATGATGAGAGTCTTACTAGACCCGTATGTATGTTACCTCTTTGCAATCAATATTACGGAACCACTCGCCTTGATAGCTTGGTTGGGAAGACTCTCAATTGCTGATATCATCACCACGTCCACAATGGGTGCATAGCGTGCCAACAAGTAGAACACCGATCCTAATCTGAACCCTTTCTTCCAGATATGTTGTCTTTCATAAGGGAGCATGAGGAGTGCGTCGTATACGAGAAGTGCTATTTCAAGGGTTTAGACGGCAACAAGGCCGGACATAAAATTATTCCTGAACTTACTGAGGGCCGCGTTCTCGACATAGCCGAAAGCCAAACTTTTCGGATTATAAACTTCGGACTCGAAACTGGACAATTTAGGTACTCACAAGTCTGACGCCTGCTGGACGAAAACTTGATTACTCTCTTGAGACGACATTTATGAATTTTGAGAAGGACCAGAGTGGGAGTTGGAGTTGGAGGCTGGTGGATCAATTGAGTAGAAACAAAACGTGCAAGCCTTATAAGATTCATAGCTAGGCGGCGAGAAGTATTATAACTTCTTTTTCGACGACCAAGACCTCCAGAGAATTTTATGACAAGCCAGTGCCAAATAACATCGCATATGACCGATTTAAAAATGCACCCTAAGCATCATTCTCTGCTCTAGGAGGTCTGTAATCGATCGTTCTATAGGTGAGAACAACAATTAATTAGTCCGTTATACAAAACATGGTCACTATTTCATATAGGTCGTGGAATTGATATCAACGAAGAAGATAGAAGATTTTGTTAGATCTGTATCAGAAGTTGGTCAATTTGAATGATTCTGCTACACAGCCTGCCTCACAGATTTACTGGTGCGGTAGTAACTCACCATCCGGGACTGACTCCTAGCTAGTAACTCGCCTAACAGATTCTGGGTTAAAAGTATTTTTCAGAGGACCTCAAGAACGTCTTAACTCTGGAGGGTCGAAGCATAAGAAAGCATACTAGGGTAAAAACCACAGCAGCAAAAATCTTATTCTGGGAATCAGGGTGGATCGGCGGTACCCGTGTTGCCGCTGGCCCACAGCCTCAGGTGGATTAGCATCGATGTGCAGTGCAAAGTAAATGAAAATTCTTCACCTTCGCGCACTTTTCAAAGTCTCACCACAACCCAACAATAGTCCAAGATGTTATCGACGACAATACACCACTGAGAGGGTGCTTCATGAGACAACCTTCCTGTGCAGTACCACATGCACAATGTGGCTGGTCTTCAAATGGGTGGTCCTTAGGCATCTATAACTCATGAATGCAAAAGAAAATCGTCATGGCAGACGAATTAATCTATGTGCCAACCATAACTCTGAATCTTGATTATTGAAAAACACCAACAGTTCCATCATCATGATTCTTTCAGTAAACGTTTTGGAGACATGTCACGCTACAGCTGATGCATGTTTATGAAATCGTTTTACTCTGACAATGGATCTGGATATCATGTAAAATCGTTCTGCATTGAGTTCTGTTAGAGATACAACAGCAACTGAGGCTGACATGCTAAGTAAGACGATGGTGGGATATGAAAGGAAGCAATAGAGATGCAAAGGAGAGGAGATGCTGATGAAACCACAATTCATTTGATGAGATGAGATGTATCAGACATAGAACCTGCAAAAATGAGTTCGATGTGACCCGATGTAATGCAAAAAAAAAAAGATATGCAAAGGGGACGAACTTCTTGTTGATCTGATACAAAAGCAGATTTAGATTAAACTTTGCCATACCATCAAACAGAGGAAGGGACACTCGATTCTCGAACTGCGCTTGTAGAAGGTCCTCCATTCGAGATCAGTGGATGCTACGAGGCTAGAGACGCCAGAGAAGTGTTGACGTCATGATATCGAACGTTTCTTGGCGTCCTACGACAGCTTATGTCAACGTTGAAGGGCTTTAAAAAAAGTGCATCTATAGTATAAAGTTGGATTGTGGCGCTTGTGGGCGTTTTTAGTCAGCATTTATATAATCCGTTCCCACACTCCAGTCCACGGCAAAGGGCACCCGGTCATGTGACTGGTTCAACAATCGCGTCTTGATCGCGTATCTCTTCTTCCCCCCACCACCCACCCCACCCGGTGCACACCAGCGCACCCCACGTCCTGACTGCCCCGCACTCAGGACGTGCGCTGCGCTGGTGTCGCCGCATCGTGCATGATGGAGGAAACACCTCGGCGTGCGGTGGGTGCACAACGCGCCGACGTCTTTCCTCCATCATGCACGATGCGGCGGGACGTCGGCATGCGGTGGGTGCACAACGCGAACATGCGCTGCCCCCAGGACACGCCGACCTCTTTCCTCCCACCACGGCCACCCTCCTGACCAGACACACCGCGCCGTGACACCAACACACCGCATCTCCTGACATCCCCACGTGTGGGGCTGTCAGCACATGCGGTGCGCTGGTGTCGCTGTGTCGTGCGTCGTGTCGGGTGACCTACACCCTGTGCGAGAAACCGTCTCATCAGCGAGAGCGGCCTCTCCTTCCACCGCGCAGGGTGCCAATGAGGATTTGGCGTCATTCGGTCATGCCTGGGTTGTCCAAAAAAAATGACGAACAAGTGAGCGTACTCGCCGTTAACCCACCCACTACTGCTACGCAATCGACGCGAGACATTTTGCAAATGGAACCACCGCTATCGCTCATCCTCGCGACACGTTTTGTAAATGGAACAGCCGGTATATCGCGCGGGCGTTCTCATCGAACAGGTACGTCCTCTCCTGTCGTTTGCATTCGGATCGAGTGTCACTCACCGTTCAAAGACAAGATCGGTGTGACCTTCGATGTTGCGCCAGGTCATACATTCGGATCGAGCGTCACTCACCGTTCAATGATTTCCACTTCGGCGGGTCTACGCAACACCCTGCGGCCGCGTGACGCTCCCTTGACATAGACGACTACCTGCACTCGCTGTGCCATCGCACACCGCTTGCTTCCAACCGTTAACCACCACCTGCCAGGGTTCAACACGAGTCCCCGTTGGTGAGTCCTGCGATGTTTGACCCTGCCGCCGTGACTTACTGACCGACAACAGACCCTGCAACTGACCTCCCGCCCGCTCGCTGGTGACACCGACACGTCATGCAAATTCGCGTCATGCACCTATGACTTTGCGCACCGATGTGGTGACTGTGAGTGCCGCGTGACGCACCATGTCTTTACGCACCGATGTGGAGGGACAGAGCCCGCTCATCGGTTTTTTTTTTTTTGGCTTGCTGAAAATTGTGAAAGCGGTGAGCAGCCCACTTTGCCGCTGCATGCGATATCTGACCCTTCATGTCGCGACACGACCGGCGGTATTTGCGGGTCGCACGGTCACAGCCAGAGCCCGCACGACGGGACCACAGCATTTGCGGGAGGCACGCAACCACCCCCGCGCATTGCACGTCCCAACATTTCCATGTGTGGGGCTGTTGGGACGTGTAGTGCCCTGGTGTCGCCGTATCGTGCGCGGTGGGGGAAACGCTTTGGGCGTGTGCTGGGCCGTTGTGCACCCACCGCACGCCGACATCTTTCCTCCACCACGCACGATGCGGCGGGACCTTGGCGTGCGGTGGGTGCGTGACGCGAACATGCGCTACACCCAGCACACGCTGACGTAGAGTAGACATGGAGCTACTCACGACGTCCCTCATGATGGCTCCAGGTTGCGGCTGCGATTTGAAGCATTCAATGTAGCCCCAGCGTATAACCCAGCTGTGAGAACTCATAGGCACGTACAACGTTTGACGAAAACACTCATTGCAGGTGACCGCTTTTCTCGAGAATCGCCCCTGATCATGTTAATTAGACATAATGAGTAGCATGATTTTAAGGTTTGTGGTTCCATACACCTTATCGTAAGAAAAAAAAGGTGGCCGCCAGGCAAGGCTGCCGTGGTAAATATTTGATTCCCACTGATATATCTCTGTCTATGTGTGAGAGGGATAGTAGCAGTGGGGTTGGTTTTTTTGCAGTTGGAGCAACAATATGTACATATATATATATAGATGTATTTATTTTTTTACAAGTTTAAATTTATCTTTGCAAAAAGCAAAATAGTATTCCACAGGTGTGATTAATTTTGAAATTATATATTATAGTAAGTAGTGGGGCTGTGGGGGTTTTGGCTGGGCTCTGCTGGGGTTTTGGCTGGGCTCTGCTGGGGTTTTAGCTGGGCTCTGTTAGGGTTTTAGCTGGGCTCTGCTGGGGTTTTGGTTGGGCTCTGCTGGGGTTTTGGCTGGGCTCTACTGGGGTTGCAGCTGGGCTTAGGCTAGGCTGGCTGGGCCTCGGCTTGCCTCGGGTCTCGGCTTGCCTCGGGTCTCGGCTTGCCTCGGGTCTCGGCTTGCCTCGGGTCTCGGCTTGCCTCGGGTCTCGGCTTGCCTTGGGTCTCGGCTTCAGCTGGGCTCTGCTGGGCCTTTGGCTGGGCTCTGCTGGGGCTTTGGCTGGGCTCTGCTGGGCCTTTGGCTGGGCTTTGCTGGGGCTTTGGCTGGGCTCTGCTGGGGCTTTGGCTTGGCTTTGGCTGGCTCCTCCGCCCGGAGGGTGGGGGGTGGCTCGTTCTTCAGCCAAAATCACAGTGAGTAGTATTTGTGTCATCACCTGCCCTATGATGAGCATACTACAACTGCATTGTCAGCCCACTATTCCAATCCGCAAACCTGTCAAAGAAGCCATGAGACATACAGACTCAAGACAATGGCAAGAAGCAATGAATGCTGAAATGAACAATCACCTCGAGAATGGAACTTGGGAATATGTTGAGCTCCCCCCTGGAGCTAAGGTCATTGGTTGCAAATGGGTTCTACGCCTCAAACACTTAGCTGATGGTACTATAGACAGACACAAGGGATGCATAGTGGCAAAGGGGTTTACACAGTGCCCTGGTTTTGAATATGCTGAAGATGCAACCTTCTCACCTGTCTACCGCCCAGCCTCTCTCCGACTGATCCTTACACTAGCAGCCCAAAAAGACCTTCACCTACACTCAGTGGATATTTCACATGCCTTCATTCTTGGAAAAAACCTAGAAGAAACCATTTATATGTGCCAACCAGAAGGTTTTCACCAGGGTGGACCAAATACGGTCTGCCTACTGCGTAAAACACTTTATGGCCTAAAACAGTCTGTATGCAACTGGAATGACAGACTTCATGAAGTGTTGACAACTATGAAATTCCTACACTGTGAGGCAGACCAAGCGGTATATATTTATAGTCGAGGTGAAGTGTTGCTCATAGTTCCAATCTTTATCGATGATATAACACTCGCTGGGATGTCACCTTCTACAAATGATGAAGTAGTTAAGGAACTCAAAACCTACTTCAAGCTTTGTGATCTTGGTCCAACAAAGTCATTGCTTGGTATACATATCACTCATGACATGCCTAATCACACAATCCACCTCTCACAATGACAGTACATTATCAACATACTTGAATGCTTTGGGATGTCAGAATGCAAACCTGTCTCCACACCCATTGACCCAGGTGTACCCTTAACCCTAGAGATGAGCCCAAAGACTGAGGAAGAAACCAGAGAAATGAAAAACATACCATATCTCGTTGCTGTAGGTTCCTTGATATACCTTGCAACAACAGCTCATCTGGACATTGCTTTTGCAGTTGGTGTACTTGGACGGTTCAACCACAATCCAGGACCTCACCACTGGCTAGCAGTAAAACACCTACTACGCTATCTCAAAGGCACAATGGACTATAGATTAACCTATGGATGCAGTGAGGATCTGTTTACTACCTACACAGATGCTGATCATGGTGGAAACAAGGATAATGGCCGGTCTACAGGTGGTTATGTGACGTGCATTGGTGGAGGGGCTGTAGACTGGAGAAGTTGGCTGCAGCCATTTGTCACCCTGTCAATGACAGAGGCTGAATTTGTCGCTGCAGTGGAGGCGGGAAAAGCCATAAAATGGACATGCAACATCCTATGCAAGTTTGGCTATACCGTACATGGACAATCCACACTCCTCATTGACAACCAGTCTGCTCTCACAGTGTCAAAAAATCCAGAACATCATGGGAGGATGAAACACCTAGATCTCAAGTTCTTTTGGCTGTGGGATCAAGTAGAAGCAAAGGTCATCTCACCTATCTACATACCCACTGATGACCAGGTCGCAGACATCCTTACAAAGGCACTACCATGCATCAAGTAGAAAAATTCCTGACGCTCCTGGGATTAAAAATGTAACTTTTTGGGGATTCAGGAGTTGTCTCATTAGGGGGGGGTGTTAAAAGAATAACTCACAACCCTATCTTATCTCGTTTATTTGTGACCATTTGCGCTCACACTATACAGTCAGGTGGGTTCGAAGTCAGTAGTCCTTAGTCACTCACTTCGAACTCTAGATCACTTGCTTTTGTTGAGACACTAGGCCAGACTGCGTCAACATAACCTTAGTGGTTTGAGATCACTAGGGCGCGGGGCCCATAACATTAGTATTTGAACACAAATTGCTCCTGCAAACTCGCGTCCGTAGTACATACAACTCCCCGCACTCATCGCACTCACAATTCGACCGACTCTACGGTTCCCTGCACCCACGAGTGTTGCGAACTCAGTTCACCGCTTGCGACGGCCGCTACGATTCCCCGCACTCACAAGTTGACCGCCTTCATGTTGCACAGTTAATTGCTCTGCGCACATTGAAACGCATATTCTCTCTGTCTTGACCGAATAGGTACGCACCCACCTGATACACATCGTTCGACCACCGTTGCGCACCACCATGCGGACAAACAATCGAGTGTAACTCACCGTTAACTGACATGGATCGACAAACACGTATCGTCGCCGCCGCTGCGCATTTATATAGTGAGTTCTGCCATGTCCCAAGGCCACAGGAATCGTTATGAGACTCACCATTAACCACGACGCAGATTCACACCGACAACTAACTTTGTCAATTGTCAAACGCACGCATCCATGTCACTGCGACCCATGACGCTCAACCAAAAGTGGCACATCAGACGGTGTGAGAAATTTGAACCGCCTATTACCAACGAACCAGTGACGCTCAATCCGACGGCATACCAGGGTTCACTGGTCAATTTGAATCAATCATCTCATTTTAGTGGTTCGTGATAGATATCTGACAGAGTAAATTCAAAGACAGTTTCATCAATCGGTGGGCACATGACCACATTGGTTTTCCATTGCAAGATTTTCTAGAGAGTAAGCTCAACCGAGAACATACCGTCGGATTGATCGACACGAGTACACGAGCGCGAATCAGACACATAGTGAGATGTTGGGCCCATCCTAATGGCACCACCCACTCTTCCCCTCATCCCATTGGCAGCTTCCATGCAGCTACATGACGGATGCATAATGCCATTATGGATGAATTCGGTGACCGGAACATCACCGAGTCAATTGATACTGGATTCCCTTCATCGAATGAAATTGAGCTTGAGGATTTCCCCGCTTCCAATACAGATCGGATTGACCTCGATGAGTATCCATGGGCCGGGAGGAGTTTGGGAGAGATAGAAAACATGGCTCAAGCAGGATCGCAAAATGCGGGTAAGGTTTATTTGTTATTTCAACTGTGGCGGGTTGTTCCAGTCCTTTGTGATGATTCAATTTTGTTTGCAGATGTGGCTGAAACAAAATGAGGTCGAAAGGGACATCAACGTTCATATATTGGGGAAACATGATAGTATTCGCTGGGAGCTCAGGATGTCGTTCAAGAATATATATAATTATGATTGTACCGAGTTATCACTTGATGTAGTTGGTTGTTTGTGATTATACTGTGATTACTGTAATTTATACTAAAGAAGTCACCGGATTTTATCTTATGTAGGCTCTTTCTTAAGGCGATCAAGTGGTCACATAGTTTAATAAATACAAAAATAAGCAAACATATGCTACATGTTTCTTACGCACTCACTCCAGCCTCAGCTGGAGTAACAGGGAGAGGCAGAGGCTTGTAATTCAACCAAGAGGTCAAGTTGCAGATTGTTGTAAATGTGAGCTTTTTCACCTGAAGAAGTAACGCAGTCAGCATGACTCGCTAGATAGTTTTTCGATCGTTTTCGCGAGTGCAACATGTATAAGCCTACAGTCCTGTTCTGCACATCAAAAATCAATTTCACTCCTCTTTAAGCTTGGTTGCTGTGCAATGCATGCCGACTTCTGACACCCCGTTTCACGATAGTTATGTCATCGTGTTTGTTCCTATTGCTATCTCCAGCTTGTTGAAGATTGTGACGGCAATCCGGCCACGCATGAACCGAATGACGGCGGCTAAGATCCGTCGTAACGGATCTACGGGATCCGGGTGTAACGACACCCGGCTTAGAGATGGATGACGCAGTGAAGGTACAGGCTTAGTACACATATGAGTAATATTTATTTTCTACAACTATATATATAGCGAGTAGTTTACAGTACGGGACAAGCAAACTCAACCAAAATTTTCGACCCAATTTTCTGGCAAAATCC
>QLPG01000155.1:0-27747 GCA_003314385.1 Gomphus sp. MG54 | reverse complement strand
GGAACAATGGAAGGGGGTGTACGAGGGGAGTGGTCCATACGATGTACCGGATGTACCGAGCCGAGGCCGCACGGTGGTGCGAGATAATGCAGGTGAGGGCCAGTTGGTCGGTATTCCTGAGTGAGTCGGTACTCAGTGTTGCAGGCTTGACACACTGGCAGTGGAGTCGCTTCCTGAAACAGTGGCTCTGCAGGTTGTGGTGTTGGCAGCAGGGCTGGTTTCCGATGTAGCAGTCCCAGTGTTGGAGTCGAGTGGGGGAGGGGAGCAGGGGATCGACTATTTTCGTGGGGTAGATCCCTCTGATCCTAACGAGGCACATGACCTTTTTTATGGCAATGACTGATGAAGTGGGGTCATGTTTTGCGTGGTGTTTTTGTGGTGGTCGTGGAGGTCGTAGTGTTCGTTTTCCCGGATTGTCACTTGGACGGAGGTAGTGTCGTTGGGATTCAGGGAATGTCCTGCAAGGCTCAAGTCTCAGTTGAAAATGTTGATTAGTTTTAGCTTCATATTAATACTCTAACAAGAAAGGGTCTAGTTCTAGAGAATCTACATGGTACCGTTAGTCTAAGGAACGGTATGGAATTCCGTGAAGATCAGGGTTCTTCCTGAGTGGAGTTTTCGGAGGGTCGTATTTGAGTGCTGAGTGAAGACTGCTGGCTCCATATTGCCAAGAATCAGTTAGGATAATCTAAACGAGTAGTACTCAATACCCTGTCGATCAACGGATCGTAGTGGGTGAGCATGGTCCTTGCAACTAAAATTCTGACGGGGTTCAGGGGGGTTGGATTTGGAGGGTTGGAGTTCGGAGGGTCGGAGTGTTTCCACAGAGGGGTCAAAATCTTTTGACGATTGGTCACGGGGGTCATATTCTTGAAAAGGTTGGATGTGTTGTTTTGTTTTTATATCCGTAGGCATAGTTGGTGTTCAACGCGAACAACTGATGCCAGAGTTGGAGGCCTAACTTTTTATTCCTTGGTTTCCGAAGCATCTGACATCTCAGACTCTTCTTCAACCTCTTCCGTCATGGAGGCTGCGTGCCCTTTGGTGACCGTCGTGGTGGATCTCGGGCATTTCTTGGCTGGGTGGCCTGATCTGCCACAGAAGAGGCAGAGGTTTTGTTCGAAGTGGCATTGCTGTTCTTGGGGTGTAAGTTTTCTGTCTTTTCCGATTTTGGACAAAAGATCTGTGGTAGTCCTGCTGCCACTGGATGGGGTCACGGGTTGGCCTACATTGGCCATCTTATTGCCTGTGTTAGGGGCCAAATACGTGGTTATGGGGGTTCTCCCTCTGTCGTAGGGGTGGTCAAAGTTCCGGATGGAGGAGGGCTCTCTGGCGATTTCCAATCGTCGCTCCCAGTAGTGGGCATCGATAGATTGGGACAGGAGATGGAGTTGGAGCAGGGAATGGGGCTTTCCTACTCTAGAGATCTCATCCTTGATTCTGCCGGGGAGTCCATTGTAGAACTGGCGATGAAGTGCAGCATCGCCCCAGTGGATGCAGGTGGCTAGTCGATTGAATTCGACTACATATTTTGTGATGCGCTGATTGTCATGCATGCGGAGGGTCTCGAGGTCTGCTTCGGCGTCTCCTTCTGGGTTGTGGGGGGCCAAAGTTGGTTTTGAGTTCATTCACGAACTCCTCATAGTCATGGAGCCAGTCTGGCTTGTCAGGGGCGGAAAGGGCTGGTTCGAACCAGTCCAGGGCGGTACCGGTCAGGTACGACAGTACGTCGGTTACCTTGGCACTCTCGGTGTCAAAGGCATCAGGGCGGTCATGGAAGTTTAGCCTACATTGCACTAGAAAGGCTTGTAGTTTTCTCGAATCGGATCCATCGAAGGTATCTGGATCCCGAACCTTGGTAGCATGGGGGGCTGATCTTCTGGGGCTGGCTAAGTTACTTGCCAGCATAACGAGGGCCTGAGTGAGATCGGGCACAACGTTGGGTCCTAAGGTGGGGGCACCTCCCAGGTATACAGGAGGCGGCGGTGCTGCAGTGGGTGGTGCGGCATGGGGTTGGGTGACAGGGGGTGGTGCCGTGAACAAGGGTATGGTGGGTGGTGCAACGAGTGGTGGTGCCATGGGTGGTGGTGCTGTGGGTGGTGGTGCTGCGGGTGGAGGCGCAAAAGGTGGTGGTACGTAGGGGGGCACCGATGAGTCTGATGGCGCTGCTGTGGATGGTCCTGAACTGGACCACATATCCGATGGCGATGATTGTTGAATTGCTGGGGGGTGGTTCACAAGGAATGGGTTGGTCAGATTCGAATGCAGGTGTTAATCTGCATCCGAAAATCCGGAGTCAGAGGAAGGCTCCGGGGGATGAGCTGGGGTCTGAGGCATCTGAAAACTTGGTCCGGGGATGGACAGTTCTCGGGGGATGGATGCACGGTGGGCAGATGCCTGAGTGATTGTCTGCATGGCTTGTGAACGTGTGATAGGTCTCATGCTTAATGACGATCAGGAGTGTGAGTACGAATATACTGTTAAATCTGCATGTCGGCGCTTAGCTAGAGACTTCTGGAAGGGTTTTCAGAGGGTTCCAAAAGGTTTCCAAGGGAGTGTTTGTATTCCGAGTGTTAAGTCCGTGTGTCAGGCGCTTTAGCTAGTACTTCCAAAGGGGTTTTCCGGGTTAGTGCGAGGGTCCATAACGGGGCCGAAGACCGAGACGGAAGTCGGACGGACTACGGACGGGGACGGAGGCGCCGGAAACTTAGGGTAGGTCGCGGAGTAGTTCAATCTGGTCACTGAGGTGTTCGAGGTCGAAGGGACTTGGCTTCAACTTATGTGTTGCGCCCTCCTCGATCGTCTGTCCCTAATTTCGGAAAGGAGGTGGGAGTTTACCGGAAATGAATCGGAAACTGGTGGGAGACTAAATCAATATTCGTACTAGCAAACAGTCTAGTCGACTGGAAGACTATATACAAGTGACTATCCTTGTACTATCTTTGACGGTCATAAAACAAGGGGAAGAGGGAGTACAAGGGGTCAATATAAGAGAGAACAAGGGAGTGAGGTACGCGGTAGTCCTGCGCGTCGGTTATCAATCGTAATGGAACCTTGATTTCTGGAGTCTTCGGAGGGTCGGATTCGCGGACTACGGAGGGTCGGAATCGCGGGGCCTTGGAATGTATTTCGGACATTCGGAAATCGGTTGTTCGGGCTTTGGTCGATCGGAGGGGTCCCGGAAACGGTATGGGTGGTTATGGGGTTTAATGTGGGTTTGTTTGGCTGTATGGTCCATAACACCGAGGGTGGGGGAAAAGGATCAGAATCGGAGCAGACGGAAGTCAGGAATGCCGGGGGTCTTGGGACTGTTCACAGTATAGGGTGGTACGAGTGGTTCAAGGTCGCAGGGACTTGGCTTCAACTTATGTGTTGTGCCCTCCTCGATCGTCTGTCCCTAATTTCGGAGAGTCGGAGAGTTTACTGGAACCTAATCGGAAACTACGACACAAATTAAGTCGATATTCATACTGGCAAATAGTCCAGTCGACTGGTGGCTTATATACATGTATCTAGTTCTTGTACTATCTTTTACCGAGTAAAGACAAGGGGGGGAAGAGAGTACAAGGGGCAATATAAAACAAAGAACAAGGAGTGAGGTACACGATGATCCTGCACGTCATCTATCAAAGGAAAGGAACCTTGACTATGGAGTCTTCAGAGGTTCGGAATCGTGGAACCTTGGAATGTATGTCAGACATCCAGAAATCGGTTATTCAGCCTTTGAGCAATCAGAAAAGTCCCGGAAACAGTGTGGGTGGTTGTGGGGTTTAATGTGGGTTTATTTGGTGGCATGGGCCATAACACCGCTCTAGAGTGGCATGGCCACAGAGATGCTCTCGATGAGCTCAATGATATGGAGGATGTGGATGAAGATCAGGGTGGTCAAATATTCACACAAGCGCTCCAAAACTCTCAACATGAGCTGACACAACCATCTACGACACGACCGACCTCCAGTTCGAGGGGGAGATCTGGATATGATGTCACCCTGAATGTCGGATCGAGTCCGTCAAGACTATAAACTGAATATCATCCAGTGAAGTCCATCACGACTATGACGACTAGCAATTATCTACGACCTGTGTTATAGCCCATACCTTCAACAACCCCCACAACCACCCCTCCTTATTCCGAAACCTTTCCGACCGAAAGGACGAAGGATTGTTTTCCGTAATCTCCGTTTCTGACAAAGTCCGACCCGGAATCCACTTTCCGCTTCCGTTCCCGTCGCGACCGAGACACCATCCCCGAGTCCGTCCCTGACCGAGACTCAATACTTTGATAACCGACGCACAGGACTATCGCGTACCTCACTCCCTTGTTCTCTCTTTTATATTGCCCCCCTTGTACTTCCTTTTTCCCTTGTTTTATGACCAGCAAAAGATAGTACAAAGACAGTCGCATGTATATAGTCTCCCAGTCAACTAGACTGTTCGCCAGTATGAATATCATCTTAGTCCACCCAGTTCCGACTCACTCCGGTGAAACTTCCGTCTCCTCTCCGAAATTAGGGACAGACAATCGAGGAGGGCGCAACACATAAGTTGAAGCCAAGTCCCTTCAACCTCAAACATCTCAGTGACCGGATTGAACTATTCCGCGACCTACCCTAAGCTTCTGGCGCCTCCGTCCCCGTCCGTAGTCTGTCCGACTTCCGTCTCGGTCTTCGGCCCCGTTACGGACCTTCGCACTAACCCGGAAAACCCCTTTGGAAGTACTAGCTAAGCGCCTGACACGCGGACTTAACAACCTGACCAACCGACCAACCTCTGGTTTGAGGAGGAGATTTGGTTATGATGTTGCCCTGAATGTCATATTGAGTCAGTCATGACTTTAAACTGAAGAACTTGACCTGAGTCCATCATGACTATAAACTGATGAACTCGACCTGAGTCCGTCACAACTATAAACTGATGAAGTGAACCTGAGTCCGTCATGACTATAAACTGATGAAATAAACTGGAGTCTGTCATGACTTTGAGTCCGTCATGACTTTAAACTGAAGAACTCGACCTGAGTCCGTCATGACTATAAACTGATGAACTTGACCTGAGTCCGTCACAACTATAAAATGATGAAGTGAACCTGAGTCCGTCATGACTATAAACTGATGAAATAAACTGGAGTCTGTCATGACTTTAAACTGATGAAATAAACTGGAGTCTATTATGACTATAAACTAGACCTGTCGAGTTGGAGTCCGCTATGATGTTAAACTGGACCAGAGTCCACTATGACTTTAAACTGGACTGGAGTCCGCTATGACTTTAAACTGGATGGGAGTCCACTATGACTTTAAACTAGATTGGAGTCCGCTATGACTTTAAACTAGATCGGAGTCTACCATCACTTTAGACTGAGCACAACTACTCTTTCCTGCAATAATCCCTGTCCTCGCATCCCCAAATGCTCGTTCTTCCAAGAGAATGTGAATTCAACCCCACTGGCTTTGCTGTTGCAATGGCCTAGGCCATTTCTGGTGGTAGAGTCCTCGATCAACTTTGGACTTCTTTCACATCTCTAGACACTGACAGAGTAGACTTGAAAGCCAAACATGCTTGGCGTCAAATGTCTGCATCGCAGCAGACCTTCTTCATGAATACATTAAGTTCTTCGATTGCAGTTATACTTCTCTCACACTACGATGTCATCAACAATATTTCCCCACTGTTTACAGTCCTGCAAGAAATCCTTGCTGTGGAGCACAACTGGTGTTATTCAGGCACGAGCACTCCTCTGACCCTGGACCTCACACCGGTATGACGTATGTTTTGCTTGTCACAAATAGGATGTTTTCTCGAAACCCTCAGCCCTCTCATGATGAAATTGGAAGCACTCAGACAGCGATGTACACACGCTAATGACCCATTGGAACAGTCCGACTCTCCAGTAATCAAAAAGTCATGGTCTCAAATGCTCTACTTTGATGTGGAAGGAAACTCCTTCTTGGATGCAAAATAATGAAGACATCCTGTCAGGTTATCAAAGGGAACAGAATTCCATCGCTGGGTGTGTCCGCTCGATATTTGGATACCTTCATAATGAGAGTGTCAACATTCATACTCATTTGTGGGGCACAGTCCACTTATTTGACTCTGTGAACTTTGCGATTTATGCTGTCCGCGATCATCTGCTTGTTTTTCTCTACATCATACCATACCATGGCATGCCTTTGGAAATAATGCATAGCTGGTGTCATACCTTTGATTACACAGGGATCATACTTTTCATCTTTGCATCATCCCCTATCACAACTCCACGGCTGTCATGATGTCTCCCAATTGCCGTACCTGATTCTACACAGCCTCTATGCTCGGGCAACCTTTCTTACCTATTCCGACCCTTCTACACCACCATGGCCTTTTAGAACCATCAAAAATTCATCCGTTGCTTATGTTTTTCAATCGCTAGAAGATCAGCTGATCCATCAAGCTATTGGAGATGGAACAGATGATTTGGACTGAGGGGAAGTGCCAAGGATTTGATATTCAGCCCAAACATCTCTTCTCCTTATCCTTGGCAACCAGGACCTAATGGTTTTAGAGAGAGAGTATGGGTTCTATTCATTATTATTTCTGATATCTGCCTTTGATAGGAGTTTGAATTTTCCATTGTATTTTGCAGTTGTGTGACTCTGTGACCTCAGCTCTTTTCCAAGAGACTGAGGTATGAGTTCAAGTTTATTCTCATATTTCATACAATTGTTAACAATTCTTTTAGATAGTATTTCAGGTAGCTAAATACTTCTAATATGAGCTCTTTTCCAAGAGACTGAGATAGTATTTCAGTCTATATATTATAACAGTCACATAGTAGATAGCTTTTCCCATATTCTTCATATTTTACATGCTATGTATAAAGGTACTCTATATGGCTATAGCCCTTCAGCTTTCGCACTAAGGACTTACACTATATAGGTATAGTAGATTTAATATACTTTAACTTTCACACTAAGGACTTATGCCATATAGTTGCTACAATAGCCTATTGAAGGGCATCCAAGATAGCCACTAAATGGGTACATGAGCATATCTGTTTGACTATGCCCACAATGGCTGAAGATATGGGATAGATAGTGTTGCTCCTCAGACACAGCAGTCAACTCAAGTATCAAGAGTGAGAGTCTGAGAGGGCCAGAGCAGGCAGTATTACCAATGCCTATTGGTTTATTTTCAGTAGTCTGTGTATGTAAACAGGGCAGGCAAGCAGCTGTATACATCCATGAGTACAGACCATGCTACATGATTAGCATAGCTTAAGCAACTTCTTAGAGCATTTCTGGAGTCGATGGCAGCAGAGAATGAGCATAGGGGTGCTGCCAAAAAGAGAGTTTCCAGTGACCTAGTTAGCAATTCCACAAGGCTGTTATAGGATGTTTGAGTGCAACTGTGGTCAGCAATAAAGACCGACCAGCTGAGGGACATGTGTCACATGTGTAGAGTTACTCTGCAAGCCCCCAGCTAGCTTTGGCAGTGTGGATACATTGTCAGGGGATAATCCATCCCTTTCTCTGAACTGAGCACCAACAGCTCAGTTGGAAGAACAGAGAGCCAGCTAAAGTTTCAGCCCAACAGCTTGATGACTCTGACATCCTTGAGACTCTTAGATGACAAGAGGTACATCCATGGGAGAGAAGGGTGGGGCATGAGACAAGGGGGTCTAAGAGCATTAGCTGAGGTAGTGGATGAGCCAAGGGCCAGGGAGAATATGAGATACCTCTTCCTAAGATCCAATGACCAACTGACCCTTTATCGTATACCGAGCCTACACCCTGAGATCTTGAGCCAGGCTCCTAGGACTAGGCTTATAGGTGTTCAGGTGATCATACCGCTGGATCCAAGGGAGGGGTAAGGTATGTTGGAGAAGCAATGCATGGGTACAGGGTATATAGAGCATGGGATTCACTAGCAAAGGGCCTTAGGTTTTTGTTACGATATAAGGAAATGATATAGTTGTAATTCAAAGTAATATCTTCTAAGGATGTAGCAATGGCAAGGTTCTGAATAGGGTATGGCTTCAACTTGTGTGTTGTGCCTACCAGACCACTCTAGACCCTAATTTTGGTAAAGGCAAGAATGGAAATGAAAACTGAGATGAATGGAAGAAGCTTAGTCAAAATCTTAGTTGATTATCTGACTGAAGAACAGAGTACTGAATGTACAAGATCTTATACTGCGTACATGGCAACTCAAATGTGCCATACATATATGTGGCAACTCAAATGTGCCATACATATATGTGGCAACTCAAATGTGCCATACATATATGCGGCAACTCAAATGTGCCATACATATATGCGGCAACTCGAATGTGCCATACATATATGCGGCAACTCGAATGTGCCATACATATATGCGGCAACTCGAATGCACCATATGTGTACGTGGCAACTCAAATGCACCATATGCGTATGCACGCACCGACTTGAACATGCCATATGCATACATGCCAACTCGAACGCACCGACTCAAATGCAATGTGTATGTGCCAACTCGAATGTGCCAACATGGACACATTGTATATGCATACACAAACACACTGTATACATACGTGCTGACACGAATGTGTTCTATGTGTGCATGTATGGCTCGTTGGTATCAGTGCAGGCATGTCATACATGTGCAGTGTATGCGTGTCATATATGTGCGGTACATGCGTGTCATACATGTGTGGTGCCTGTGTGTCATACATGTGCGGTATGTGCATGTCATACATGTGCGGTATGTGCATGTCATACATGTGTGGTATGTGCATGTCATACATGTGCGGTGCATGCATGTCATATATGTGCAGTGCGTGTGTGTCATACATGTGCGGTGCATGCGTGTCATACATGTGCGATGCATGGGTGTCATACATGTGCGGTGCATGCATGTCATACATGTGCGGTGCATGCATGTCATACATGTGTGGCGCATGCATGTCATACATGTGCGGTGCATGCATGTCATACATGTGCGGTGCATGCATGTCATACATGTGCAGCGCATGTGTGTTGTATGCATGTACCACACATGTATGTCATATGCATGTGCATGTCATATGCACACACGTACGACAGGAGTGATGCCCAGTTGAATGTCATACGTGTGTGCATGCATGCATACATGATTGACGCACCGGGTTGGGCTGGGTCACGGGTGCTCTCTGCTTGACCTGCACCCACACCTAAGGGCACCTGACCCAGTGACCTGTGCAGGTTGGCCAAACCCATGCTATTCCCTAGTCTGAAGTCCTTTACTTGGGCCAACACTCTTGGTATCTTCCTGGGTCTCACTTCTGTCCAAATTAGTGGCACGTATGGAACAGCAGGACATAACACACAAGTACATTGAAGCCTAGCCACCCCAATCGGTCTGCGGAACTTGACCGACTCCCATCTATACTATCAGCATTACCGAGACTTAACAGTATGTTCAGAGTGACACTGCTTTCCATGCCACATCAGTTCTTACGATTATGCCCCCATGTACTAGATCAACAGCCCACATGGAAGACAATCAGCTCACCCCTATAGTAAATCAACAAAGGGAGCATGAGGCCTCCAGCACCCCACCCCTTCTCATCAGTTACTGTCAAGCTTTGGGAATGCCAAGATGTCGGACAGGAATGGCCAAGTCCTACAGGCCAGAAGTAGTGGCTTTGGCTTCAACGTACTTGTGCATTGTATCCTACTCTTCCATGCATGCCACTGATTTGCAACAGACAGGGTACTCAGGAAAATGCCAATGATGCCGGCCCGAGTAGAGGACTTAACAGAGGAGGAGAAGGTAGAAGGGCCTAAGCCTAGTCAATACCCAGAATGAGGATGTATGTACATGCATGTCCTACTTATATAGGTTTAAGAAGTGACATGTGGAATAAGGAATGTGGGACAACAAGGTATGCAGAGCATTAGGGAATGGCACAGGTCGCCCACAGGTCAAATGTAAATGACCCATACCTGACCCATGGGAAACCCAAACCCGTCAACCCATGGGTTTTTTCCCATGGGTCGACGGGTGTCGGGTGTGTGCTGCACCTGCATGTGCTGACGCAAATGCACCATATGTGTCAAGTACATCTACTGAGACCCGTCCACTTAGCAGTGCCGACTGAGCAACCATCCTGTATCCACGACCAAGTGTTCACGCTGCTTGCATATCACTTGGTATACTGGTCTCGGCTCGTTACATCCACCATCCACACTCCTTATCCTCACTCTTTGGTCCGTCTTGCCTTGGGACTTCCTGTCCTTGTATTACCTTCAGGCACAGCGCCATTGTTTTATAGTTGGCCACTCCCTATTGTCCTATCCTTGGCCACATTTCTATTATCCTATCCTTTATTATTCTATGCCCGTTTGCATTCCTTCATTCTAATTTGACTTGTTGTAGACAATAACTATATGCTCTGCATACCTTGTTGTCTCACATTCCTTATTCTACATGTTGCTTCTTAACCTATATAAGTAGGACATGCATGTACATATTTCCTCATTCTGGGTATCGACTAGGCTTAGGCCCTTCTACCTTCTTCCCCTCTGTTAAGTCCTTGACTTGGGCCGGCATCATCAGCATCCTCCCAAGTATCTGTCTGTTGCAAATCGGTGGCACGCACGGCAAGTAGGGTGCAACACATGAATACGTTAAAGCCAATGCCACTACTCTTGGCCCGCAGGACTTGGCCATTGTCTGCCCAACAACCCTCGGCAGTACCAAAGTCCGTCAGTAACCGAAGCTTGACAGTATGCACACACAATGTATGACACAAATATACCATATGTACATGTGACGTATGACATGAACATGCCATATGTGCACACAACATACAACATAAACACACCATACATGCATGCAACATATGACACAAATGTGCTGCACACATGCGTGTCATGTGTGTGTGCATATGGTGCGTTGGTATTGGCTTGTGTGCATGGATGGCACATTGGTATCGGCATGTGTGTGTCATATGTGTGTGCTTATGGCATGTGCGTGTCATATGTGTGTGCATATGGCATGTGCGTGTCATACGTGTGTGCATATGGCACATGCGTGTCATACATGTGTGCATACAGCACATGCATGTCATACATGTGTGTGTACAGTGCATGCATGTCATATGCATATGCATACGGTGCATGCATGTCATATGTGTGTGCGTACGGTGTAGTCACGTCATATGCGTGCATGTGCATGTGTACATAGTTCAGGCGGCGGGTTGGGCCGGGCCACCGGTGCTCTCAGCTTGACCCGCACCCAAACCCAGGGGCACCCAACCCGGTGACCCATGCGGGTTAGCCTAACCCATGCTATTCCCTACAGAGCATGTGGGTATTGTCCACAATGAGCAAAATTAGAATGAAGGAATGCAAATGGGGATAGAAAAAGAAAAGATAGAATAATACAAATATGGCAAAGGATAAGACAATAGGGAGTGCCTGACTATAAAACAATGGTTGTGACCAAGGATAAAACAAGGACAGGAAGTCCCAAGGTGAGGTGGATCGAGGAATGAGGAGTGGATGTGGAGGTATTAATGGATGGTGATTGAGGTAAGGTGAATGAGAGATGGGGGCAAGGAATGTGGATGGTGGATGTGCCAAGCCAAAACCAGCATACCAAGTAACTTGCATATGGCTTGGACACTTGGGCGTGGACATAGTCCGATTTACTTGGTTGGCACTGCCAAATTACCAGACACTTGGTATGTGCACTTGAGGTCAAACTCAATATATTTGATTTTCATATCGATTTCAGTGCCATCTTGTGCGCAATTCGTTTTTATATTTTTTCATTTATTTTTTGTATTTTTATCCTCAAAATTGAGGAAGTCATTGTACTATTAGTTGTATGCTATTTACGGGCACTTGCCTATGCATGACACGACACACGTGGCCGGCTCCCTGGATAGAGACTGGTAGCCTGGCTCAAATCTTCGATAGGGTCAGGAGCCGGTTGTAGGATATATGCGGGTGAAACATCACTCACATATGCCTCCCTCCTCAGTGGTTGACTACACTGAGGAGGTGAGTTGTATAGTATAATTTGCAGAGCCTCCAGACTGATTTTCTTCCTTTTCCTTCTGTAAGATAATTAATTAGGTATATTTTCCGAATATACACTGAGTGGTTGACTACACTGAGGAGATAATTAATTAGACTGCCCAAGAAATTCTCAATCCTACTGTTCATTTGCTCATAATCTCATCAGGGTTATGGGCCCCACAGACCAAACAGAGAAAGTCCCATTGACCATGGGGAGGCTAGCTACAGATGGATCTAATTGGTCTCTGTGGAGAGCTCAACTCATGAGTTATTTCAAGTCCAAAAATCTATTAAAACACATAGAAGGCAAAGCCGACTGACCACCCGATCCTCCCACCTTCCCTAAGGCACATATCCTCACTGATGATGAGGAGGCCAAGTTGGAGAAAACCAAGGAGAGACTTGAAAAGTGGCTGGCCAGAGAAGGGCTTGTCAAGACTCAAATATTGGCATCCGTGTCAGAGTCACAAGCTTTAATGCTAGAAAAGAAAAAGAATGCAAAAGAAATCTGGGACACTCTGATAACTGAAATGACGAAGAAGCCAAAAATGGTTGTCACCAGTATCGAGAGACAACTCCGGAATATGAAATGTTTGGAGGATGATGATCTCAGAGAGCACCTTGATAAGGCTCAAGATCTCTATGCACGACTCAATGACATGGGAGCTAAGATCTCTGAAGAAGAATTCCTTGATATCATATTATCCTCATTGTCACCTTCCTACAAATCAGTCATGAATGCCCTCATGACCTCTCTTGAAGAAGTTGGAAAGCCATTGGATCCAGACAATAGCGTAGGACATTGTCCCTCACTTTCTTTGAATACTCACTTGATTCTTTTGGAAGCGGTTTGCATGTAATCTTAGCTTTAATACCTGTATCATAGGTGAATTTATCCCTAGCCTGTGATAGCTCTAGGCCATAAACCATGCCACAATCCATCAGGTGCTTAAGGGTCTTGTAAGATATGTGCCCTAGCCTGCAGTGTGTCTTGATGGCGGTTAAGCATAGCTTAGTAGAATGTTGAGTTGACTGATTGTCCAATCGATATAGGCCATGTAATTTAGGTGCCTGTAAGGTAGCAGACAAACGGTTTCCGCTAAGGTCACGTGACTCAAGTGTCACGCTCGCCATTTTGCACAAGGATCTGGCAGCATAGACAAAAAAATTATTCTGAGACCACAGATCAATGGCATGGAACTATATGTACATATTGTTGGTTTTAATTTTCGAAAAAAATCACTATTGCAAGTGTAGTATATCCAAACTTTCAAACATATTCTCAAAATTCATAAACACTTTTTTAAGCAGTCTGACACTGTCAAAAAAATTTTGGTCACAAAATTTTTGCACTGATGTAATCACCTATATAAGGAAATATTCCATATATAGAAAGACATTCCCACAGGTAAGGTAGAGGTAGGATATTATTGTTGCAGCCGGCCATTTCCGCTAAGGTCACGTGACTCAACTGTCATATCCACCATTTTGCATGAGGATCTGGCATCATGCCAGATACTATTTTAGCTAAGTCAGACAAGGCTGATGTTATATATAATGTATCTCAATTATTATTTCCAAAAAAAATCACCATCCTCTGTAGCAGAATACAAATTTTTTTTTCAATGACAAAAATTTTTGCACTTGTGACTGTGACTGTCACATCACGTGACCTTAGCGGAAACCGTTTGTCTGCTACCTTAATAAAATATGGCCGGATGAATTTTTATAGTGCATTTCTGTGATGCAAACTCTGTCCAGTTACTGGCATCATCGCATCGGCCTATGGAAATAAGGGTGAAGGTAATTTTAGGAGCATATAGTGTATCTTTCAATGTCAATGTGACCGCTTTCCCTCTGTTGGGGAATGGGAGATTCCCTAATAGATAGGAAGGGTCATCGGATCAGGGATCAGCTTAAAGGAGTCCAAACCTCTCTCACTCAGACATAACTCAACAAATCAGTCTTGAATTGACTACCAAAAAAATATAATAATTTTGGCTGGCTATTTAAGAGTGAATTACTCAAAGTAATTAACTCTTAAACTATCAAGCTCTTCAAAGCCTAAGGAAATACTTCAAAAACACTTATATATTTCGTTTATTTCTATTTTAGACCCACAAGGACCCACAGGCTGGCGCCAAACTGCTGGCTCAAGCTCTCAGGAATCAAATGTACAACAAATTCCTGGGCTTAGGCAATAGCTATTACACTTCAGGTCAGCCCAGAAGCTTGGCTTATTTACTATTAATATTTCGTGACCCGACCAGTCACAAGACTACTAGCCATGGGAACATGACTCATTAATGACTATAGGGTGACTCATTTGTAACTACAGGGTGACTCATAACTGCCACAGGCTTCCAGGACCTTCCATTCCTTTCCACACCCTTCCACTAATTTCAGGAAAGTCTTGCCTTATTGGGGAGTTACATAATCAGCTTAGAATTAGTATATATAGAGACTAGTTTTGTAGCGTAAAAGAATCAATCTTATCTTCACCCATAATCCGCCGGATTATCTAGTGCTGCCAGCACTCTCTTAAGTAGGCCGACCACTAAGACTTATCAACAGAGGTTTGTTCACGGAATAGATATCGACCCTTCTATGTGGTAGAAGGTTTCTTGGACAAAATATAAAAGGTACGTAAAAACATCATAAAAGAACTAAACTAGATTTTATAGGACATCTGTGGAAATAATCCTAGGCAAGGGTAGAATAATAGTTCACGAATATAAACTATTATTCCTACATGTAATTGACAAGTCACCTGCCAAGGCCCCCTCTAAACAATTCTTTTTGGACATCAACCCGGACAGGCATTAGCTTGCTGTCGTCTTGTCGGAGAACTTGATTGAACTTTCTTCACACCAAAGTTTTGTCACAGCTCTTGGGTTAGCAGCTTACAGTTCCAAAACACCCTCTCACTCTAGTAGTTATCTTGAGTTGACCACTTCTGTATGCATCAAAGCTACCTTGGTTGGCTGCCCAAATTGTGCGTGGCATAAGGAAGCTTGTGTAGTTCTCAAGCATGTTTTTATGAGGTGTCATGTGAGAACTAGCTCCTGTATCTAAGATAATGGTATTGCCTGTTATACTTTGCAAATCTATGAGGAGTCAACTAGATTTCTATAATAGATAAGAAAGTCTGAAGATCAAAAAAGTGAGAACAGAATACTATGACCCAATCTTGATCTCCTCTGTGACATTAAGGGGTGATGTGTCACCCCAATTCTCAATGGAGTTACCCTATAAGGAATGTAGTAACAGATCAGATATAAGAGAATAGAAATGATAAAATGGAATGTAAAAGGAAAATATTAAAGGTAATAAAAGTGAAGATGGATGTGCAAGCATATGGGGACGGACATAATAAGTGGAGCATATTGAAAGTTGCATATGATGCCAAGATGGATACATGAGGTGTATTGAATTCAAAGGCTGAAGGGCATATGGTTGAATAGGCAAATGAGGCAGAGTTAGGCTGAATGGGCTGATTTGAATAGTCAGGCATGCCAGCATAATGGTTCCTAATAGTTTTCCTCTTAGGAATTCCCCCATTGCTAGTGAAATCCCCTTCACCCATGTACAATAATAAATAACCAAACTTAGGATTTCTCTCATTGCTAGGCACTGTGTGATAGCTCTCAGGTGCCTCTAGGGTAGGGAAATGCACGGGTCAGGTCAACCCGTGCAGGTCACCGGGTCAGGTGTCCTTAGGTGTGGGTGTGGGTCAAGCCACGAGCACCTGTGACCCGGGCCCGGCATCAACTCTGACACGAGCATGACTTACACATATGCGCACACGCCGACATGAATGCGACACCCCGAACACGACGAATGTGCCGTACGTGCATGTGACACCACAAACGCAATGTACATGACGTACATGCACATGCCATGAGGAACACAACAGAAGCAACACCCGTACATGCATGTGCCGCCACATACGCGACGTATGCACATGTGCTGTGACAAACACAATGTACGCAATGCCAGTACGTGCATACGCCACCACGTACGCGACATATGTGCACGCACCGTGACAAACATGACATACACAATGCCCATATGCACATGTGCCGCCACATATGCAACATATGCAATGTATATGCACGTGCCGCAATGAACGCAACATACACAATGCCCGTACACGCACGTGCGACCACGTATGTAACGTACTCAACATATGCGCATGCGCCATGACAAACACAACATATGTGCCGCCATGTATGTGACATATTGTGTGCAGGTGCAGTGTGCACCTGAGACCCATCGACCTGTGGGAAAAAACCCATGGGTTGGTGGGTTCGGGTTTCCCATGGGTTGGGTGCGGGTCACCCACAGTTGACCCATTGGTGACCCATGCCATTCCCTACTCTAGGGTTTCCCTTACATGCCCACTCTATTTGACTCACTCTTAATCACAAGATAGAAGTTCATGATCTTATTCCATTGTATTCTCCTCCTCTTCCCAGACCCCTATCATTAGATTAGATAGTAGAGAAACTGAGGCAGATATGTTACCTGTGACCTGGAAATTCTCTGAGATTACTCAGTCCTTTGACTCATCATAAGGCCCCTCAGGAGTAGTAGACAAGATTGTTAGATATTTATTGGTAGACTTTCTTATTGTTCCTTTTATATGTTTCCCCTTATCTTGGCATGACTCACACCTGTTTCCTATTTTGCTAGTCTTTTCTCATTGTTACTCATCATCCTTCCTTATTTGGTTAGTATTATTACCTGGAGTGAACCTACAGCATGGTGTCACCCAGTGTCCAGTATAAATAGGGTCTGCTGAGTGGCCAGTTAACACTAGCATGTCAATAACCACAAGTGATACAAAGTTAGTGATTGCATACCTTGATGCCCCCATTCAAGTCAAACTTTTTCCAGCAAAATATCCAACCTCAAAAGCCAACCGCGTGCAATGATTGTCTCTTTGGTAATATTACAGACCCAACAATAGTCCAGAATATAATTGGAATGAAACAAAGGCATCCTGGTATAAATATGCGTTATGTACCGCACCACACGCAGAGGGCGAGAGTTTGAGATCGCTCGGACATGGACAAAAAGAGGGAATGTATGAAGGAGGTGCAAGAAGCGGAAAGTGAGACGGGCGAACAAGATGGAGAGCCAATGTGGAGCATGAAATCGGGAGTATCAGGCCAAGTCTGAGAAAGAATAAAGAGAAACCAATGACGCCATTTGCACCCATATGGAAGTGTGGGGAATGTATGAGCAGGACATACTAGGTTTCCAGGTTGGAGTGATCCAAGATATGACTTCCACTAGACAAGGATGAGCAGTAACAAAAATCATTTTTTAAACCAGTAGTACGGAAAAGATAGTTCATAATGGATATGAATTCGTCTTGGATTTAGGATGTCTCGAACTGAATTGTGCCAGAACCTTCTTGTAGCGAAAAGATTAGCCGACTTGTCGAGACTGGGACCCAGTCGAATTTCAGGAACAAGGAACGGTTTAGATATATCCTTGAATCGGTATCGAGTGTATCGAACCATGTGCAAAGCATACCGTGGGGCATGGCGTATGCTCACATAAAGCCCTTTAGGAGCGTTCCGAATCAAGCGAGATGAACTCACTTCTTTCCCTCTTTTCTAATTCACTTGTATAGAGTCGGATCATGAATGCTAGTGGACCAGGATCTGCGGTGAGTCTAATAATTGATTCTTGCATCGGCACACTTCTTTGTGGAGTGAAAGTGGTTATCGGTTGTTCTCTTCATATATTTTTCCCTTTTTTCTCTTCTATTGGGCAAAAATCACCAACACTATTGCTCGCTACAGCTCCCTTCAACCTCCAACCACAGTCAATCCTTCGCGTCATCAAGAAATCTTTAGAAAATGAAGGCGTGACGTTCATATCCAAAGGCTGGGTGCCTGCGTGGCCGCGGCTGCACCCCACGACGATCCTGATCTTCCTGATATTCGAGTAGTTGAAGAAGGAGGGTGGATGTGGTGGGGGAGGCAAAGTTAGAGGTGTTGTGAGTTGGGGGCCGGAGTTGATTGTGGTGTGGGCGGGCGGGCGTGAATTCTGGAATGGGTGAGGAGAGAATGTCAAGATAGAATTTCAAAATCGGGAGTGAGTTTGGTACGGTAAGCGTGGAAGAATCCAGAATGCTTAGCAGGCCTTGGACAGGAAGATCACAGATAATGGCTGCAATTGCTGGCAGGGTTTGTTGTTTTTCTCAGCTTTGATTTCATTCTGGACTCATCATGAATGGAATCAAATACGGTACGCGTTTACATAAGGCTATCGGTCATGAGGCGCACAGTCGATCCCGTTGTACGTCACTGATCGTCGACCTCGGAGATAAAGGGACGCGCGGCACCGATGGGAAGTTGTAAGTCATATAGATCGGGAATACTATATGAATGTGAGCGTAGCGCTACTACTTTGAAAATTGAGGAATGATTACTGTGGACGTGACTCAAGAACGATGCCATGTTGCACTTCTTCTGTGGGGTACTCGGCATCCCACGTGGCGTTATCTAGCCACTGTGGATTGGGGTCGAACGAGGCACGAAGTCTCGTCGTAAGCTCTGGTACTCCAGATTCCCGGATATTTGGAGCATCGTCGTTTGAAAAAATGTACACGACGGGAATTGTCACCCCGGCAGGTGCTTGCGGGCCAGATTTAGAATTGTCCAGGCACTCACGTAACGATAGACCCGCGAGTGTCAGAGTAGTATCCCATTGACGATATATCCGGGTAACTATCTCACGCTACTGGTCAACACTCATTACGGCGCTTAGGGAGATACTAACCTAGTCGCAGCTCATGGGGGGAAATAGAGAGGCCATGACGGTCGATGATGGAGTGAGCGTGGTGGTGCAACCAGTTCCATGCATGTGTCTCATCGAGATTATTGTATTTTATACCAATCGTGATTGCCATAGTCTGGGGGATAGCGAGAAGGACGAGTCTACAACGAGTGCTTAACAAGACAGAAACAGAAGTGGAAATGTACTTGCCTGCGCCGTTGGTAAGCCTGACCTGCTTGGCTAAATATAAATATATCTTCTGCAGGAGTGTGCTCGTGGGCTTCACGGCCATATAAAATCTTCCTACGCTCTGTATAATCCCAGGACAATGGTCCAGACTTTCCTTGCATGTGGTCATGCACATTATTAACGACGACAAATTCACGATTTTCGTCAACATAGAAAATGTCACCCAAACGGGCTGCATCACTAGCAGCGTATCGCCGGTATTCAATACTCTCCGCTAGCCAGCCTTTCTCAAAGCATGCAGCGCCGACCATAGGAAGTGTGATTTCGTCATATCGACATCGAAGAATGTCCACGAGGTCTTCAGTACAGTACGTCCACGATGACGAGAGGAGCATGAGTGTTCCCATCCATATGACGGGGTCACGATTCCTATAGATACATAATCTTATACAAAAATGTAAGTAGAATCACTTCTAATACTGACATTGGAAGGCTAAATTGCAAGGCATTTCGAATAATGTTGACAGTCTACCGTGATACAAGAACATAATTGGGATCAGCTATCGGTAAAATATGGCAACTTACATCTGGATCACTGTCTCCACCTGATAATTCACCAGCATATACCAGTTTCCACTGGGGTCGATCATGTCCGCTTTGCACAGTAACACAAAGACCGTCATACTGGAGATTGTCAGCGAGGTTAAGTTCAGAAAATGAATTCATCACCATGTCAGCAACAGAGAGCATAAATCCTCCTGACAATTGAGATTCGGCCAATGCCTAGTGCATCGATGTTCACTATAAATAATAATAAGAGCGATTGAGTATGTCATACCAGAACAGATGTTCGCTGGTCCGACAAGTACATCAATCTCGATACAGCCTCATATATGCCACCACAAACCATGTCATAGAGTCCATATATCAACTCCACGGGATTTGAATGCAGCGTCCGTATGAACCAACTCTTCAAACTCTCGAGATGTTCGCCTGGCATGTGATATACCTCGAACGGGATCCTGGAGGAGAATCTGCTCGCTCCAATGAGCTGCATTATCGAAGGATCTCTGCAATAAAGAGATCAGCCTTGGTATACTTAATCTCCACCCACAACTCACAGGATATCTCTGCGCAAAGACATGTCACGCTCAAACTACTACGTGATCAGAGATGGCCAAGAGTCTTGAAAGAACAAGGCACTTACGAAAGTTGTCTTCAATTGAGAGGACGAGCCATGGTACGTTTTGACCAGAACTATTCTACCATCAGGTCGTTTCGCTTTATGCAGCTTTGCTGTAACAAGTCCTGCTGGGTCTGGGTCAGGGTTTAGATAGATGAGTGTTTGAGTGATCGTCTGCAGGAGGTTGATATCATCCCGCGTGTAGGTGAGTATCTAAAATTGGGCATCAGTGCGTATGAGCAACAAAGAACTTGCAGGATACATGCATCAGGATCTTCAGAACTACTTGGGGACATCCCTGTGGGATGATCATTTATTCCTACAACGTGCATGTGCTGTGAGGGTGGAGACATGACTGTATTAAGGCTCTCTCATGCATACTGATGATGTTGCGTATATTCACATCCCCCTTGGCATCTGAGACAGAAAACACAACCTCGTTCAGCTTCTGGATTTGTCAGTGTTCAAGCAGTGGGCTCACAGATATGACTCTCTTGCATTTTGAAATTTATCAACGGCGAAGACGTAGATTGTATTTCTGGAATAATGGTAAGGTATGAAGTGTGGGATGCAGATTGGGGGTATTAGATAATGCATACCTGATCGCGTCTCCCATATTTCGCCACTAGTACACTTTGACTGAGGCTCAGTGTTGCTGCTGTTTTTGTGATGTAGCCGCAAAAGACGCTTCAGAATTTTTTTGGGGAAAGAGCTGAGGCGTAGGAAAATTGCAGCACACATAGAAGAATGACAAGAGTACCAGTAGCGATAATAATTAATTTATATAATGAATGAATGAACGAGAAAAGGACGTACCCGACATTCAATTCATTGGCTTTAGAGATTATAGGTTTAATACGAGGGTTCGACAGTTCATTCGACGGACCACTCATAAACGTTGAGGGTCGTGTAGCGGTAGTAGGTAGTTTATTGGGAAGATGGTTCGCCGCAGCAGATATGGCAGCCCCTTCCAGCTCTGTATCTCCATGCCATACATCTAGGTCGTTTTCCCCAACAGAGTTCAAACTAGAGCGCTCGACCCCCTCTGCAGCCTCACATATTCTATGCTCTGTCCGTCCCTTCACGTTGGACACCTCATTCTCCTGAGGTTGGGGGATACTAGAGTTATGGTGTCCATCTCCCAAGTGAAGGATGGGACTTGAAACATTCATGATATGAAGGGCGGTGGCAAAGGATTGAGATGCTGGTGTTATTCAAGAGTGGATGAGGGCTGTGTAACTTAGCGCCGAAGTGCGCAGCGCCAACTTGTAAGGGCAGTGCAGGCTGAACGGTCCGACTTCAAGCATAGGTCCCGTAGGAGGTCAGCTGTCGGTGTGAAACTCTAACTCTAAGGCATATATAGCCACAGCAATATTCATGAACTAGCGCTCAGATGTCTAGATGGGATTTTATGTATCGCTAAATTTGCCCATCGTTCATAATATTAAACACGTACTTTAAACAAGGTATTTGGGAAACGACACGAATTTCGGAACCATTTGTGACCTGGCACCTGGGAGGCAGGGTGAAGAGGCAGTGAAAAGAGAATCAGAGAATTTAGAAAATAGCAGAATTCACACACCAAAGAATGGAAAATTCCGGCTGATACAGGTGCTAGGGATTTCTTACTAGTCATACAATTATAGTGAGGAACAAAACCGGGGACAACGAGACGATATCAAAGACTCAGCGCGATGCGTGAGATACAGGGAAATCATTCAGTTGAGAAGTTATACGATATAACTCGTGAGAGAAACCCATGTCGATGACACCTAGTACTATAGTTTTGCGTAAGGGAGAAGTTTTCAGCGCACGCCCGATGGGTCAGTAATATTTGGAAGTTCTGGAAGCTCAAAACAATACCGCACGAACCTAAGGTGATTTATAAACAAGGTTAAAACCATGAAACAACATACGAATACGGTTGAGTGGACGAGCTCCATATTACCGCCCCACCGGCGCTTCATTTTTGTGTTCGAATCTTTCGACAGTGCAACGACCATGAGCCCTTCTAGACAATACCTCGGGCCAGAAATCAGAGACACATTTCTATGAACACACTTTCGAAAATATATTATGCTCTCCTTGTTGAAAGATTGCCAGTACCCCGCAGTTTCTGGTCAATTAGCACTCCATGTGATACAACAACCGTTTCGAGACTGAGTGTATGGATGGTTTTATTATGACCATATTTCAATATTCCAGCTATACCCTAAACCACCAGTTATACAGCTCACATTATAATTTGTCATGTCACTAGATTGGAGTCAGAAAAGGTGGTTTGCTCTTCATAACCCATTGCGCATCCCCATCATATGTTAGTATCCTTTCAAACCATTATTAGCTACCCTACTGTATCTGAATAACATGAATTGTATTTCTTATACTATATAGTGCTACACCAAAGAAACTTTGCTTAACCGAAACCGCTGAGTAGCTAAACCTTACAAATTATATGTTTGACCCCACTCTACCATTTACCCCTTGCCTTGCGATGGATTCATTGTTCTAACCCTGAGAAAAGGTTCTGCCAGTATGCCTCAGCCCTCTATCCATGTGATGAGGTAGATTGTGGATTTATATAATGTTAAGAATGCCCCACAAGCTCGTCTGACATTCTGAGTCGATGAGGCCATGGTAGGGCAACAAATATCGCCTTCTTTTACGAGTCCTTATAATTACTATTATGGTAAGGGGCTGTCGTTTTGATCTGAGCTTCCACACCAGGAATACCAAGATATAAACGTCTATAGTGGATTTTATGGGTAATCATAATCTATAAAGGGTCTTTATAGATAGTTATAATTATCTATACGTCAATATAGGACCCTGAATTCGATACAACCACATGGACCACCTCCTGATTTTCGAACTACGCTGTCTAAAATATGCTAGCATCCGCCTTTTGGGTGCTTGGACGTCTATCTGCTCATTTCTCCAACAGAAACCTGACGATATATGCCTTAAATAATGTAGCCTTCGGTGCCCAGTCAGTCCATCTTCGTAGGTAGTGCCTGTCTCTTTTACGTTCACTAAACCTTCCGGTGGGTGCAATCTGGTTGATCCCTCGGGGATCTTGCAAACTCGTTCAGTTACCACCATATGTAATCGTATCTACATGACTCAGTGTTGTTCACGGGATAAGGTCTCTGCTCTATAGCTAGGAGAAAAGAGTCCGTCTGCGGTTCATGAACCAGATAGATCAAGTCAGCGCACAACCTTGAGCTCATGCCCTTAAAATAAAAAATAAAATGGGAAAAGGAAACAAAAAAAACTTGGCTACCCATATACTACTCCGATCACGCACGATCCTCGAGGTGACAAATTTCTTTGAGAGGCTCTCTTGGGGGGTTGATGCGGATGACCAATCATAAGCGAACAATGATTTGACCCGAGAATTCAACCGGAAGAATACAGGTAGGTGGGCGTGCACCCAACGGAGGAAGGGAAGGCAAAAGAAAGTGCTGCAGAGAGACAGGTCCATAGTCAAATGTTAGAACCGCTTGTTTGGTAGTAAAGCTGCATCCCACCACTCAGGATCAGGCGGTGCTTCACACTGTCATTAAATCCCATCGTAGGACAGGTAATGTGTACATATGCAGATGTTATTCTCTTCAAACTCACTATCCAAACCGGCTTTTTTAGCACTATCCGCGACCCATGAAGAGCTTACCCGGAAATGCAAGTCCACTTTCATCCAATTTCCTGGCTTCTCTATATTCAATCTTGTAGCACTTCGACAAACCGGCGACAAGTTTGCTTGCAACTGCGAGTTCATCACACGAACCACTCCCCCTCGTTTGGGACAGATATATTATCTGACCTACCTTTACCAGTTCCGCCAACACAGGTAGAGTTGTAGCCTGTTGATGATAACAGCTTACGATGAAGAATATATTTGGTCGGAAATATTCCATGACCACTCATCTGGGCCCTGCAACCCAAATAGTTGTCTGTAAGATTATATAGCTATTCTTACTGTGACTTTTTGATTTTGAGAGCCTGCACGCTTCCAAGCTCATATGGAAGTAATTTGTCTGGCATCGGGGCAGTATTTTTGATCTCATATTTCTCTGTCTCAGATTGCTCGATAGGCCTCCTCGACACGTGAGTTCTACACGCCAACGTTGTTGGAAACGGGTGGCGCTCGATATATGGACGCCCTCAGAATCCGCGGCCCCAAATATCGCCCATGTTGAAAAAAAGAGCGGGTTCTTTCTAATTGTCATCTTTCTCAACCTTGTATCTTCAAACCCAATCTTGCTACGCCACCCAGTAACAGTTCTGGTGAATTAAATTCATCCTATACCAGAATCCATTTCCAATTCTTACGCCATCGGTATGTTCAATGCCTCTTGTGGCAGAGGATTGTTTGTGAGTATATTTTTGTTGACTGGATTGGGGTCGTTGCCTACTGTATCATCAAGTGGTCCATGATTAATTTAACTATAATACTAATGACCCACCGCATCAGATAGGCTGAGACAATTTCTCGCACTTTCCCTTTATTGCATCTTTCACGTCAACTGCCTAGAGTCGGTATATTTGGCGGGCATCAGGTTGAGGAGACCAAGCACAGATACGACTGAAAGAGAGTATTCATCGTCACCCTTGCCTTTTTTTTAACCATTAGAATCACCGTAGCTTTGATATTTGAGAGTCCCGGACAAGGTGTATTACATTATAGTACGGTGTTGCACCTTTTAGTCAACTAAAGTCATAATCACTGGCATAGAGACATAATTGTTTTGCATACCTCAACTAGTTTGTGAGAGAGAATTAATGATCTTATGGGTGGGTCCAAGTTGATGCCTACCAGTAAAAATCCTTCCAGGACATCTCATGTCCTCTGACACTATTGTTTCATCAAAGCAACAAAATTTATGTCCACCAAGTTTCTGTAGTCGACGGATTTTATTGGGCTGAGAAGTGCTGGAAACCAGTGACAATGTAGAGTGTTGGTTAAACTTCCCGTTTGCACTGAATTACTAGCTAGCCAGTGAGCCAACACTTCAGTGACGATTGCAGCATATTTGCAGACACGAGACGGAGATCAAAATGATTGTAATGTCTCTGGCCACTCGACCCACATTGGAGAGCCGGAATATGTCAATCCTTGTTGTGGTACAAGTGTTCCCCAGAAGGAATAACTTGGATGCTATCATTGAATACACTTTTGATTGATCTGTAAGAAATAGTTACTTTCTCCAATTTCACCTCCCACTTTTGTCTTTTTCTAGTATACATAATCATTGTTCGACATTTACTTCTGTAAGTTATTCAAAGACATCGGACAAGGCACATGCCACCCATATAGAATAATCAATCTCTGTGAAATTAAGTTGAGACCGGTACGCAGGTCCAGTCCTTCTTTTGAGGCATCTCCCTGACTGAATCTTGAACAGAATATATTCCAACGTAGTAGATCGCCATATCTATATGATTATCCTGAACACGGCTAGGTGTGGTCTCGAGGGACAGGTCACTAGCCAGACTTGTCATTGAGCCTAGCAAAAAAAAACTTAGGTCGACCCAGAATAATGGTTGAATTCACAAATATATCCTGAGAAGACCATCACGCGCATGTGAATTTTTACCGGGAGGTTATCTATGTGACTCTGAACGAAGCTGGCGGAACTCAATGCCTTAATGAATCGAGACGGTCGTGAGCGTGACCGCCGAAGCATTACAGTGACGCTCGCGGGAGTAACCGTAACCGACGCTCGCAGGCATAACCGACGCATGACGCTGGTGGACGTAATCGAAGCATCACCAAGACGCTCGTACGTAAACCGATGCTGGTGGCGCAACAGAAGCAAGACCGAGACGCTCGCGCTCGTAGCGCAACAGAAGCGTGACTGAGACGCTCGTAACGCGACAGAAGCGTGACCGAGACGCTCGTAGTAAAACAGAAGCATGACTGAGACGCTCGTAGTGCAACAGAAGCATGACTGAGACGCCCGTAGCGTAACAGAAGCATGACTGAGACGCCCGTAACGCGACAGAAGCGTGACCGAGACGCTCGTGACTGAGACGCTCGTAGTGCAACAGAAGCATGACTGAGACGCCCGTAGCGTAACAGAAGCATGATAGAGACGTTCGTAGCAGTTCCGAAGCATAATCAAGACGCCCGTAGCGTAACAGAAGCATGACTGAGACACTCATAGCGCAACAGAAGAATAACTGAGACGCTCGTAACGTAACAGAAGCATGACTGAGACGCTCGTAGCGCAACAGAAACATGACTGAAACGTTCGAAGCGTAACAGAAGAATGATAAAGACGCTCGTAGCAGTTCCGAAGTATAAACAAGACGCCTGTAGCATAACAGAAGCATGACCGAGACGCTCATAGCATAACCGATGCATTGGGCTCGTAGCATAACCGAAGGATGATAAAGACGCTCGTGTCGTAACAGAAGCATGATTGAGACGCTCGTAGCGTAACAGAAGCCCCAGGTTTTCTCACGAGCGTCTATCCTATGCTTCGGTTTGGCACATGAGGGCTTCGATCATGCTTGGTCACGGCACGAGCGTCTCGATCATGCTTCTGTTATGGCACGAGCGTCTTTCTGTTACGCTACGAGCGTCTCAATCATGCTTCTGTTACGCTACGAGCGTCTCGATCATGCTTCTGTTACGCTACGAGCGTCTCCATCATGCTTGACAGAAACGCTCGTGAGCGTCACCGAATCATGATTGGGACGCTCGTGACCGTAACAAACCGTGACCGAGATACAACCAAACCGTGACCGGGACGCCCGTGACCGTAACCAGACTGTGACCGAGACGCCCGTGATCGTAACCCAACCGTGACTCAGACAACCAAATCGTGACCCGGACGTTCGTGACCGAAACCCAACTGTGACCCAGACACAACCAAATCGTGACCGGAACGCTCGTGACCGTAACCCAACCGTGACCCAGACACAACCAAATCGTGACCGTGAAGATGGTCAGACCAATTGAGGGATCGGGGCCCTGGTAAAAAATTATCGTGTTGTTCTTGATAAGCAACAGGAAATCTAGTAGGCAAAGTTACTTCAAAATGGACATGGCCAGGCCTTGAATTTAAAACCCCTTGAACTGATTTGGGCCAGAACCTTCGTCCGTCTGAAAAATGAGGAGACTGAAACTGAACCGAATTTCAGGAAACGCGTACCGGCATCGAGTGTATTGAACATGTGCCAAACATACTGTGTAACGTGTGGGAGGGCGTACGCCCATATAAAGCTGTTTAGGAGCGTTCCGAAGCAAGCGAGATGAACGCAACTCAAACATCTCCATCAAAGTATAATAAAAGACAGAGACTAAGCACGGTTTCTTTTGAGTGGTTGAATGACTGACAACAATTTAAACATCATTTAACTATGAAAGGGGGGCAACCAGGAGAGCCAACTATTATAAGCTGGGACCCACAGCAACGATACCTCTGTCATTATTCCATAAGCAAGAATATGCAAAAGTACAAATACTCATCCGTAAATTGGTTGCCGCACAAGATACCCGAGGATACTGATAATCATTGTCATTCGTCCTTCACCTGTAAAGCTA
>QLPG01000144.1:0-18716 GCA_003314385.1 Gomphus sp. MG54 | reverse complement strand
TACCTCCAAGAATTCACTAAGATTATACAAAAAGTTATAAAATCCCAATATACCAGAGTTATTACAAAAGATAGCTTCAATTGAAGAGGAAATTTGAAAAATGATACATGATAATTGCATTCATCATCCCACTTTCGTGGTTGTTTTTGTGCAATAAAGCTAGTAATGTGTACGAGGGATCATTTATATCTGGTATAATGGCAATGGGCTTGAGGACTGGGAAAGGTCGCTCATCGGTGACCTTCCATCAGCGATCCCATATACTTCACCTTGCAGTGCAGGAATTCGATGTTCTGAAGCCTGTGGTCCCTCTACAATATACTCCACACTCAACATGTCCAAATGGGTTGTGATTAAAGCATCATGGAAAGCTCTGACAGAGTTTCTACCATTGGTGTTGTATGAGGGTAGCTGGTCGCTCGTAGAGGGCTGAGACATGGAATCACTATCACTAGCAATGTTCGGAAGATGACATGATATGACTCGTTGTTGTCTTTCAGGTGTCTGTTTGTCTTGCTTCTCGTTTGGCTGTACCAAGGCCCGCCGGGTAGATGTATTCGATTCGGATAGGTGGAAGGGTGTAGTTCTCATTGGGGTTCGTGCTTGGAAGAAACGAGTGAACGTATTCCCTCTTCCACGGGAGGTGTCTATATGGATCTCCGAAGAGTGCAATTTGTGACGTCTCCTCAAGAAGAGGCCAGTGATAAGAAAAAGTAAAATGCCGCCTATTATTCCGCCGATGGTTGCCCCAATCAGGGTAGAAGAAGAATAGGTGTGCACTGGGCGGGATACAGAAGTTTCAGAGGTAGAAGTTTGTGCAATAGATGTCGAGGTGATAAGAGGTGTGATACCTAATGACTCTGATGTTGGTCCGGCAGAAACAGGTTGGGAAGAAGTACTGGATGAAGACGGCAGAGCCTGAGTTTGGAGCTCTTCTGATTGGAACAGAGGAAGTGTGTTTATTATAGAGGTTTTTGAGATCGTAGATACTGTTGTTGTTGTTGTTGTTGTTGAGGGGTTGAGGGGTGCTGATGTGGAGTTGGGTGTAGGGGAGAATGACCACTGAGATTGTGAAGGTAGCAATGGCGTTGGCGTTGGCGGCACTGATTGCAGCGGTGGCGGCGTTGATATTGACGGTATTGGCGTTATTAACGTTACCGAGGACACTGATGGCACTAGTGCTTGTTTAAAGGGGAAGCCTTTCCTAATCCCATGCCCACTCCCTTTCCCCCTTCCAACCGTGTCAGCCATACCTCGCGAGGAATGTGTTCAGTCTTGTAATATCTTGGCCGAATGCGATTCTCTTGAATGAATAGTCTGTCGAGATTATTGCAGGGATGGAGTATTCAAATGACTGTGGTGGGTAGGGAGGGGACCGTGTAGCGTGAGTCACAGCGTAAACCAAGTGAATAGTATGCTTCCCTTGTTCAAAAAGTTGCATAGGATGTTTATATCGTTTAATTTCTTATTATATTGAAGTGCGCCACTACCTCAATTGCATCCCATCATCGTGATGTCAAATCAGAAATTGGTGGTTCCAATAGTTACATAAAGTTTCCTCACAAATTCACATCTAAGGTCTAGAGAAAAAATATTTCAATTGGCATTCTTGAGAATAAAGAGGAAATTTTATACATGGATGATTCCCAAAGGCATGAAGACTTCAGGCAAGACATTTTCAGAAATAAAAATATTCGAGCCTAGACCCCCCTTTGCAAGAAGGTAGACTTTCTCACCATCTTGTTGTCACCATGGAACAACCAATAGCATGCTAGGACCTCTATCAACTCTAAAATGGTCAACGAAGGCATGTGAGATAGTATATCTGGACTGATAATGTGAGAGAAACCAGTGAATCTTGAGGCCAGAATGCGCCGGAATGCACCACTTAACTCGAGCTTGTACTCTTTAATTGTGAAGAATTTGGTACTTACCACCAATAAAATGTTAGAGAAATTCAAGCATAGATTATAGTCATTCTTTTCTTTTCATCATGTACTCTGAGTGAGAGGTAGACAAAACTCCGCGTGCTTAGCGCTGAGGTGATGTTTTCAAGTGGCTTTACTGGCCAAAAAAAGAAGAAGTGAACTAGTAGGGATAATCACACATAATCACACATAATCACAAGAGATAATATGTGATATCCATAGCTATTTGGCAACTTTGAGGGATAACTCAAATTCTCCTGGGATCTCATCTCATTTTCGATGATTTGACATGGTATACAGTTATTTTATCAGATTGTCAATGATTATATAAAATTAGCTATGATTGACATATATTTCTTGTGATTTGTGAAAATTCCCTGTGAAGTCAAAATATAAAATATAATTGATTTCATAAGTGATCTTTAGTGGTTCTTAGATATCATATGGCAAATTTATGATCTTTATTTGTGTCAAACTGAAGCTACAAATTGAAATTTCAGTTACAGTGACTCAAAAAATTGTCCCAATGTTTTGCACTTTCTGGTTCATGGTCACATAGCATCACAGCAAATACAAACAGAGCCAATATGTTGGTGTATGTAAGAGAGGTCTTATTAGGGGCTATGTGTGAATTCAAGAATCATGTAATTTGATGATGGTTCCATGGAGATACAGCCAATTTATTTTGGGGACTCTTTGGAAAAGGTATCAGAAATACAGAAAATGCACAATTCAGTACTTTGTATTGCCCCCCTTGGCCTTTATAACTGCTTCCACCCTTCTAGGCACACTTTCAATCAACATCTGATATACCTCTGGCTCTATAGCATTCCACACCTCTGCTACTTTCACCCAAATCTGCCAAACTCCTATTGCTGGTACTTCATACTTACACAACTGCAATTTGATATGATGCAGAGGTGTTCGATGGGATTAAAGTCTGGAGACTGTGGTGCCTAGTCTAGGAGAGTAATATCATTCTCTTCCATCTAGTTTCTGGCCTTTCTGGAGGTGTTTAGAGTTATTGTCCTGCTGAAAAATGCAATCCTTTTAGCAATCCCAGATTCCTCTATGCTAGGCAGTAAGTGATCATCCAAAATATCTACATACTGCTCAGCATCCATCCTCCCCTCAATCTCAGAAATTTTTCCCACACATTTCCAGCCCATACCATGATGTTCCCACCCTCAAACTTTACAGTTCCTTGTACCTCCCTCTCAATCAGCCTATCCCCTGCTTGCTTCCACACCTACTGCTTCCCACCTGACCCAACCCTGTTGATTTTTGTCTCATCTGACCAAATTACTGTGAGGGGATGACCCATCCTTTTCCCTAAGCTGACACAGCCAACTGAGGTCTCAGCCTAGTGGTGGGACAACCTCACCATCTTTGGAACCTGCAGATGACAAGAGACATACCCTTGGGAGAGGGGGTCAGAGAGTAAGATCAGGGGACTTGAGAATGTTGGCTGAGGCAGCAGATGAGCTGAGGGCCAAGAGAACTTGAGAGGCCTTTCCCCAAGGTTTAACAACTGACTAACCTTCTCATTGTATGCCAAGCTGACAACCTGATATCTTGAACCAGACTGCCAGGACCAGGCTTATGGGTGTTTGGGAGATTATACTACCAGATCCAAAGGAAGGGTAGCATATGATGGAGAAGACGTGTATGGGCACAGGGTATATAGAGCGTAGGACTCACTAGCAAGGAGCCTTAAGTTTTCCTCTTAGGGATTCCCCCTATTGCTAGGTGAAGTCCCCTCCCTTCATGTACATAGATGAGCAACTGAACTTAGGAATTCTGCCCATTGCTAGGAACTGTATGACAGCTCTCAGGCCCCACTGGGGCTGCCCTTACAATTACCCTCTTCCAGTCCTCCACATTCCACTCCTTGTATCTCAGAGCAAAGGCCAACTGCTTTTTCCTATGTACTGCAGTGAGCAATGGCTTTTTCTTCTTTGTAACAGCCTTGAATGAGTGCTGCTTGAGCATATTTCTAACTATTTGTTGGCAGATTGGATAGGAGATGATGGTGTTAATATGTCTCGTGACCTGAACAGCATTGGCAACCTTACCAGTGGTGATTTGGATGAGGATTGATCATTTATTAGTAGGAGAGAGCTTGTAATGATGATCAGAAGAAGGAATTTGTAAATTAGAGAAGAGTTGTCAAAGGACCTTGGAGATGATAGACCTGCCAACACCAAGTTTGGAGCCAATATGATATGTAGAGTGACCATTGGAAGCAAGTGGAGATGGGATGCATGTTGAATTTGGGAATCCTAAAAATGCTGGCCCTTCTTAAATACATTGGATCCAGGAACCATGTAAGGTACAATTATCCTGATAACCATCTATCAAGTTTCCCACTTCATGGGAACCAGGCACTATCAGATTATGATATTTCTGATACCTGTCAAGCCCGCAACACTGAGTACCGACTCACTCGGGAATACCGACCAACCGGCCCTCACCCGCATTATCTCACACCACCGTGCAGCCTCGGCTCGCTACATCCAGTACATCGTATGGACCACTCCCCTCGTACACCCCCTTCCATTGTTCCTTCACCCCCTATCCACTCCTTTACCCGTTTCCCCCGAACAACATGATGGCCACTCATTGTCCTGGCCATTGCCATTGTTTTATCTTAGGCCGTCCTCTATTGTTCTATTCCCGCCCACCATTTCATTATCTTATTTTCAGCCATACTCTATTATTCTAATACCGCTTACATTCCTTATTCTATTTCTGATCACTGTGGACAATGCCTCCATGTGGTTGCCTCATACCTTATTGTCTCCATTCCTTATGCCACCCTGTTCCACATCTTGCTTCTTAACTATAAAAGTAGCGGGATGTATGTAGATAGTTCTTCACTCAGAATATCAATTGATTCGCACCCCTTTGTCCGCTCTCTATTTCTAAAGTCCTTTGCTCGAGCCGACGCCCTCGGCATCCTCTCAAGGCTTCTCTCGCTATCCAAATTAGTGGCACGCATGGAACAGTAGGGTGCAACGCAAGAGCACGTTGAAGCCTAGCCACCCCGTAACGGTTTGCAGGACTTAACCGATATCTCGGCGTCAACGAATCTTGACAATGCCTAGTCAAATAATTGTCCCTGTCAGGCATCAGAAATGACAACAATACAGTTAGGAGTTGGTCAAGTCCTGGAGACTGATCAGGGTGGCTTGGCTTCAACATACTCATGCATTGCACCCTACCTTCCATGTGTGCCACTGATTTCTGACAGAAGGGGTACCCATGAAGGTGTCGAGGATGCCGGCCTGAGGGAGGACTTCAGACGGGAGGAGAGAGGACAAGGAGGCCTATGCCAAGTTGATATACAGAATGAGGAACTATCTACATGCATGCACTACTTATATAGATTAAGAAGTGAGATGTGGAATAAGGAATGGAGAACAACAAGGTATGCAGAGCATGTGGAGGCATTGTCCACAATGATTAAGAATAGAATGAAAGAATGTAAATGAGAATTGAACAATAAAAATAGGATAATAGGAATGTGGCCAAGGATAGGATAATAGGAAGTGACCGACTATAAAACAATAGGGTCATGGCCAAGTATAAAACAAGGACAGGATGTCCCCAGGTAAGGCGGGCTGAGAAATAAGGAGTAGGTGGGGTGGGATTAATGGACAATGAATGAGGAAGGAGTGGATAAGGGATGGGAATGAGGAATGTGGATGGTGGATGTGCCAAGCCAAGACCGGCATACCAAGTGACTTGCATGCAGCTTGGTCACTTGCATGTGGACATAGACTGATTGCTCGGTTGGCAGGACTAAGTTACCGGACACTTGGTATGTGTACTTGACAGTCCCAACAAGTCTCCAAAATCATTTTGCTGTATCTCCATGGAGATATCATCAGCTTATATAATTCTTGATTTGAGAGGTCTGAGGTTTGAGGTGGTACTGTCAGTTGAGCTCAGAGGTGATAGAGTGGACTCGGACCTGGTTCAGGGCAATTCTCCTTGTAGCACTCTAGATCAGATGTCTGAGGAATCAGGGTTATATTGTCAAGCTTCAGGTACTGACGGACTTCGGTACTGCTGAGGGGTGCTGTCAAAGGATTAGGTGGACTATGGCCAAGTCCCACAGGCCAAGAGTAGTGGCATTGACTTCAATGTACTCGTGCATTGTGCCCTACTTGCCGTGCGTGCCACTGGTTTTACAACAGGCAGGTACTCGGGAGGATGCTAGTAATGCTGGCCCGAGTCAAGGACTTTACAGAGGAGAAGAAGGTAGAAGGGCCTAATTCTAGTCGATACCCAGAATGAGGAAATATGTACATGCATGTCCTACTTATATAGGTTAAGAAGCGACATGTGGAATAAGGAATGTGAGACAACAAGGTATTCAAAGCATGTGGTTATTGTCTACAATGGATAAAATTAGAATGAAGGGATGCAAACGGGGATAAAACAATAAGGGATAAGATAATAGAGACGTGGCCAAGGATAGGACAATAGGGAGTGGCTGAGTATAAAACAATGGAGTTGTGACTGAGGATAATACAAGGACAGGAGGTCCCAAGGGGAGACGGACCGAAGGGTGAAGACAGGGAGTGTGGATGGTGGACGTGCCGAGCCAAGACCAGCATACCAAGTGTTATGCATGTGGCATGAACACTTGGTCATGGATATAGGATGGTTGCTCGGTCAGCAATGCCGAATAAACAGGTCTTGGTATGTGTACTTGACATATATCAAGGATATAACAGTGCCCCCCTGTTAGGACCGAGCCTTGAGGTCCTAGCGCTTAATGCCAATGGAAGTTACCATGGGAAGATTATGTGATTAGGAATTGAAAAAAAGGTATAAAAGGGGGGACCCTTTCCATAGTATTTTAACTATGTCTTCACCCACCACACCCTTCATGGATGATGAAGCCGCTACTCTTGAGGAGATGAGGGGAGAAGCTTGAAAAAGCTCAGGCTGAGAAAAAGCAGAGGGCCGAGGAGGAGGTGAAGGAGGCCAAGAAAAGGGCCAAGGAGGAGGCCAAGAAGAAGGCCAAGGAAGAGGCTGAAAAAAATGGCCAAAGAGGAGGCCAAAAAGAAGGCCAAAGAGGATGAGGAGGCCAAAAGGGCCCGAAAGGAGGCCCAGAAAAAGGCCTCAAAAAGGTGGCTCAGAAAGGGGTCAGTGGTGCCCCAAAGGCTGCCTCAGAGTTGTTTACAATCGAGCAGGACATGTCCAAACAAGCAGGTCCATCTGGGGTCAGAACTCGGAGACTGACTCCTAACTTAGGGGAGGGAGGCTTGGGAACAACCGAGCAAGAAGGAGCACACTCGTACACTCAAAAAACACCAGTTAGTCCAAAAGGCTTGGGGCCAGAAGGCACTGGAAAATGACCAGCTAAGGAAGGCCAGGGTGGATGGTGCCAAGGTGGGTCTTGGACCATTCAAGTTGAGTTGGAAGATGCTAATGAGCTTTTGTCTGGACCTGTACTGACAGGTATCTGAAGGAGGGGTTGGGGCAGGGACAGGCAGCTCGGAGCCTTGGAGGTGCAGACACTGCATCTGCTGAAACAATATTTATGTGTGGCTCAATTCTCCAAAAGCCACCTCCTGCATAATGTGCTATAACCAGAGGCTGAAGTGTGACATGGATGAGGGTGAGGTGGACAAGATAGGCAACAAGGGCAAGAATGAAAAGGGAGATAAGGGTGAAAAGAGGGGTAGGGGGGCCAAGGAGGATGTTGTGGGTCCACAGCCAAAGAGGAAGAGGCTGGAGGTGGTGGTCAAGGGGACCTCTGGGGGTTCAGATGCCCCCTGGGCTACTCTCTTAAGGGAGGTGGTAGAAGAGATGCAGGAATTCTGGGAGAGTATGGCACCGGAGATGCAGGAGTTGAGGTGGGAGGTCTGGGATACCAGAGACAAGAACAAGAGGATTGCCAATGCCTTGGTATTATTGCAATAGTACTTGGCCCACACATTGTCGGCATTCCTGGTGCCTAACAGTAGGTTACCTTGGCACTGTTAGAATCAAAAGCATCAGGGCTATCATAGAAATTCAAGGTACATTGCAGGCTTGTAGTTTTCCTAAGTCAGACCTAATCAAAGAGGTCTCTATCCCAGACCTTGGTTTGGGGGCTGACTTTTTGAGGCTAGACAGGTTGCTTGCCAGCATGGCAATGGCCTCTGCAAGGTTGGGCACATTATTTGAGTGGTCAGATGGCGCCATTCTTGGTGGTGCTAGGGGATTGACTGGTGGGACAAGGGATGGGTTTGATGGGATTAAGCATGGGTCATTTATGCTTGACTGTCCAGATTTAGATAGTGGCTCTGGTGCAGGCACAGGGTTCTGAGGGGTATGGACATTAGGTCTGGTGGTGGGTAGGTCCAGCAGTAACAATGAATAGCAGATAAATTCTTCTGTGATTGTCTACAGAGCCTCAATGCATATGCTGCATCTCATTGATGATCAGGAGTGTGAGTTTGAATATACTGTTAAGTCCAAGGTTCAGGCACTTTGTTATGGGCTGTGCCCTCTAAATTTGATCTAACTTAGTTGTGCTACTACTCCAACCATTTATGATGACTTTCCGATAGTACTACTAGTAAAGATAATCCCCCACCCACCCATCCAAGACTCTGCAGTGCCACAAATCTGCAGACCTGCAATCCTGAAGTTTCACAATCCCACAGTTCTACAATTCCACTTCCATAATGGGCCCCTTTGGAATTCCTGAGTACCTTATTCCCTTGTTCTTTCATTTCTATCCACCCCTTGTGTTTTCCCCTTTCCCTTGTCTTTTGACTGGACAGTAGAAAATCCAAGGTAGTCTACATATATATAAACCTCCAGTCAACTGGCCTGTTTGCTAGTTCAAATATCAACTTAATTTGAATCTTAGTTTTCTGACTTAATTTTTCACCTAATTCCAACTTAGTGTCTGCATGTGCATTTCTGACTTTCTGAAATTAGGGACAGATAATCAAGGAGGGAACAACACGTAAGTTGAAGCCAAGTCTCTTTGACCATGAATGCTTGTTACACCTAGTGATCCCAATCCTCATTGCAAGTTGACTAGCAGTCTAGGTCCTGGTGCTTCATTGTCTGCTTTCTATCAATTCTATCCCTATGACAATCTGACCCTTCAACCCTTGACCTTCAATTGTCTATAGAACCTCATGCCCCCTGTGGAATCCTTTGGAAACCCACAGAATCTTTTGATACCCATTTTAATAAGTGCCTGACCCATGGAGTTTACACACTTGATTGATACTTGTCCAAGGGTTTCTACAAAGGGGTTAGTCTATCTGTGGGTGATAATGTGGCAAGAGATGGAAGGTCACTCTCAAATGATAGAGGCTGGAAGACAGAAAGGTGGTGTAAGGGCAACTTAAGCAGGTTTTCTACCCTTGGGCAGTGCACTGGCAAAGGGGGATCCAAAGATTTAGTATAGTACCTAATACATAGTGACTAGCCTACCTGGTGAAGGGGGATCCAAAGAGAAAACTCTAGAGAACCCTTCACCCACTAACTAAGGTAGCAGACAAACGGTTTCCGCTAAGGTTATGTGACTCAAGTGTCACATCCACCATTTTGCACAAAGATCTGGCAACATTGATAAAAAAAATTATTCTGAGACCACAGATCAATGGCATAGAACTATATGTACATAGTCTTGGTTTTACTTTTTGAAAAAAAATAACTTTTGCAAATGTAGTATATCAAAACTTTCAAACATCTTCTCAAAATTCATAATCACAGTTTTAAGCAGTCTGACACTGTCAAAATTTGTTTGGTCACAAAATTTTCGCGCTGACATAATCACCTATATAAGGAAATGTTCCATATATAGAAAGACATTCCCATGGATAAGGTAGAGGACATATTCTGCTAAGGTCATGTGACTTAAGTGCCATTTCCATCATTTTGCACCAGGATCTGACAACATCCCAGATACTATTTTAGCTGAGTTGGACAAGGCAACTGATATTATATAGTGTGGCTCAACCATTATTTCCAAAAAAAAATGCCATCCTCTGTAGCAGAATTCAATTTTTTCAACAATGAAAATTTTTGCACTTGTGACCGTGACTGTCACATCACATGACCTTAGCAGAAACTGTTTGTCTGCTACCTTACTGTATATAAACACCATTGCTATGGTGCTCCATGCCATACCAGGTATCATTCTTTACACTGACTGGGAAGTTCTGCCAGGGTCCTGACACCAGGAGCAACTGACGAGAGGAGGGCCGATAGTTATGGTTGACACTTCTGAAGGGTGACTGCCAGTGGTGACAGTTGTTTGGTTAGTATTTCGTTCAGCACTGCTGTGAGTGGGCTGAAAGGTTCTCGGTCCATGGATATGAAGTATGGGTGGGGTGGTGTTGGTCAGGATTTATTATCAGGGGTTCCCCTGACAGGTGGGTAGACAGATGGATAACAAAGTACAGAAATACTTGAGGGTGGGTGGGTGGATTCAAGACAATGACTATATGATAGTTGATGCTAAGGGTCTATAGTCATAGGGGCATGGCTTTAACTCATGTGTTGTGCCCTCCTAGATTATCTGTCCCTTGTATACTAAGTCGATATCAAACTAGCAAAAAGTACAGTTGACTGCAGGTTTATATACATGTGTAAGCCCCTGTAATTCTAATGAATATCTGGATAAAGAACCAATGGGACTGAAGAACAAGGAGTGAAATGAACAAGGGCTCAACTGCCAGGAATCTCAGGGATGCAAGATACAGGATTGCAGGATCATGAGAAGGCAGGATTGTGAAAGTGTGGAAAGGATGGGAAGAACTTTGTCCACCTGGTTGGCTGAGTGTGATAGATTGGTTGGTGAATGGTATACTCATGCTGTTGGCCTGTTGGTACTTGTAGGTTGACCCAAGGTATGGGCTATAACAGTATGCTCTCCATCAGTAAGCTGGATGCATGTCAGACATTGTTGGAGATCTCTTATACCCTATATACTGCAGAAAAAACCACTAAAAAAGCATTAAAATACTAAAGTACAAAAACATGACTGACTCCTTCTTGTACCATTAGTATTGTAATTAATTAGCTTTGGAACACTAATTCAATTTGTCTCTTGTGTTCAAATATTCCTAATAGTATTTTCTTAACCTTCCTGGTGCTTCACAAAGCTCCCCAATACTCCCATTACATTTACACCAGTTTGCATTACATAAGACACGTGCCAAATTGCACACATGTTTGCATGGACAAAAAGAGAACTGCAATTACTCAGTCAAATTGTAGCCATTCTGTCTGAAAATGAAAATATAACTTCTTTAACCCAATGTGGAGGGCATGGAAATGTAAAATCCATGTAAATTTGCCACAATAAAAATTGTTTTTCAGGCAGTTGGCCCTGATCAACCCCAGCTGCAGAACAGCTGTAGCAACACCAAATCAATTCAGAATTGTTAGATATTTTGCAGTAATATAATATACATATAGGTGGAGGGCACCAACCACTTTTTAGTATATCAAAGTCCATTAGAATATTTTATATACTTTACTACAGTTGAGACAAGTAGTTTCTGCTTAATCATTGTTCTAGAGCCCTACAAACACAGTTGATTGGGAAAATATGATATTAAATCAACTATATCTTGCTCCTTTTTAGTTAATACCTCATCACACTCTGTAGTCTATCATGCCCAGGCATGGGAGATGGTGCGAGAGAGGTTATATGCCACTGAGATCAGCGTGACTTGTGTGAACTTTTGCACAGTGTTTCCAATATGATTGTATAAACTCCAAGAGTTCTCCAGAGTCAAAATGTGCAAGTAAACTCACCATTAGTGCAGGAAAAGTACTTTACCATGGTAGGACCAGTCGGCCCCAACAGCTGTGTGGGTCTGTGCAAATTGCCTCCAAAACCTCTGAGGGAATCGCTGGGTACCAGAAGCCAACGGCTTGGGAAAGATCTAACTGAACATTCTCATGGTAATAGAAAGTTGATATTCCATCTCAAACAACAGGTTAAAAGTGAAGCTTACATGGGTGGTGAAGACAATAGTACAGTCACTCTTCACCGTGGTCAAAGTCCTCCAAATAGACCATCTCAACAGCGGGTCAACACCTGACATACACTCGTCGACCAGAACAACTAAATGGGAATGTATTCAACAAGGAAACATGAAACAGTAAAAAAGAAAACTCACTCTCTAACCTGCCAACCAACCCAATTGCCAATTGCAACTTCCTCTTCTGCCCACCACTCAAACTTCCTGCATTCAAATGTACCTTGCCCTCCAATCCATAATCAATGAGCAGTCGCTCCAGCTCCTCACGTGTCATCTCAACATGCACCTGTCACTGATGTCCCGCTCCCGTGGCCCTCGGAGAAGGCCGCTTGATGTCACTCCACAACTGCATTGTCTGGAAACATGTCAGCTTGGGGAAGAGCACGTTCTTCTGTGGCACGATTCCCAGTGCACCTTCTGGTGGCCAACTTGGGCCATCCCATTCAGGCGCACCCTCTTTGTCTTCCAGATACTTCATCATGATATTGTCCTCAGACTCCTGTACAGTTATCGACACTGCACAACGGTATGGCCTTTTTCAATCCCGCACTATCGTCACTTCCGCCTCACCCGCAGATGACCCCAAAAAGTCCATCACAGAATGATATAGACGATCTTCTTTCCTGTGACTCTGGAGCTCTCCTTTGCATCTACAATGTCACTCAACTCATTGTCGGAATCTCGAGCTCCTTTTCCGGTGGCCATAGACATTTCTCCAATACCGCCACCGAAGCCCCAAGCCCATCTTGCTCCTCCCTGTACTTTTGGTCGTGATCTGCTTAACCTGGGCTCCTCGCCTACTAGTAGCATCAACCCCACTGATACCAAGTCTAGCAATCACCACTGACAACATGCAGCTTTGCCAGTGCCGCGGATGTCATCCGGTAAAACATCGATCAAGGATCAGTTGTCCCAAGGCTTCAATGCAGTAAGTACTCAGGCTTGGTACTTGGATTTGTCACTGAACGTCTCTGTAGCCTGAGACACATGCAGTTCCCTTGCCCGGTGATGCCATGGATGTCGACATGATGTCTCCTTTCCTTCTGCTCCTGCGGTTCTTGCTGACCCTACCTCATCAATTCCACCACCTCTAGAAACAGAACCCAGTTATTCATCCTTCTTCTTCGGTCCCTCTTCTCCCTCATCTTACGCCACTCCTGCCCCCAAGAAACGACACTCTGTCTCCCCAGAGGCTAACCAGGCTACTGTTTCATCTGACCCACCCTCCTCCCCTTCCCAGTGACATCAACATCCCTCATACCTAATTGCTTCATCGTGGAGTTAGACAACATCTCTGACCTCCCTCAGGCCACCAAACATAATGTACGCTTCTGTCAGGCTGTTAGTGTCCGAGTTTGCGTCAGGTCCAAGCTGACATAAGTCGGTCCAAGTTGTGTGTTCGGAGTCATAAGGACTTGGCTTCAACTTTAATGTTGCGCCCTCCTCGATCGTCAGTCCTTTATTTCGGAGGTTCGGAGAAGATAAGTTTTCAGAGTTCAAGAGTGAGTGGGAATACAAGTCGATATTTGAACTAAGGTATAGTACAGAAGTCTGGAGGTATTTATACATACAATCCTTATTGTAACTAATTAGGAATGATCAAGAGAACAACAAGATGAATGAAAACGGAGTACAAGAAGAATATACATTGGTGTTACAATAAGACTATTGTTCGACGAAAAAGGAAGATGTCTGATGTCCGAGATTAACGATGCTGGTCAGTCTCGGAGGCGGCAATGTAGGTTTGGACTTGGTTTGGAGTAGGGTCCCTTCGTAGCGCCCTATGTCGGATGTCCGGGATGTCAGAGTTATATCACGGATATAACAGTCCCCCCCTGTTAGGACCAAGCCTCGAAGTCCTGGCGCCTAATGGTGATGGAAGTAACCGTGGGAAGATTAGGTGATTAGGTGTTGTGATAAGGTATATAAGGGGGGACCCTTTTTCATAGTAACTCAACCATGCCTTCGCCATCCCCTATCTTAGACGATGAGGCCATCCTCGAGAGGACATTGAGGGAGGCATCGGAGCAGCTCGAGAAGGTCCGAGCTGAGAAAAAACACAAGGCCGAGGAGGAGGCCAAAAAGCAATGGAGGGCCAAGGAGGAGGCCAAACAAAAAGCGGAGGAGGAGGCCAAACATAAGGTGGAGGAGGAAGCCAAATGTAAGGTGGAGGAGGAGGCTAAGGAGAAAGCTGAAAGGGAGGCTAAAGAAAAGGCCAAAAAGGAAGCTAAGGAGAAGGTCGAAAAAGAGGCCAAGGAGAAGGCCGAGAAGGAGGCGAAGGAGTTGGCTGAAAAACTCCGAAAGGAGGCAGCTTTGAAAAAGTTCCACAAGACACCTCAGAAGAAGAGTGTAAAGAGCTCCCAAACAATTCCGGAGCTATACACAATAGTGGAGGACGAGTCCCAGCAAGGGGACTCGTTGGCGGTAGTCACTCAGAGGGAGACTCCAAATGTGGAGCCCGGGGGGTCGGGTCTGAATGAATGAGACAAGGAGTGAGTCCAAATGCTCCAACAACAACATGCACTCCGAGTGCATCGGGCCCAGAAGGCCTACAAGAACTCCCTGCTGAGGAGTGCTAGGGTGGATGGTGCCGAGGTGGGTCTCGGTCCACTCGAATCGAGTGGAAGGATGCTGATCAGCCTGTATCCCGACTTATATCATCAGTCATCTGAGGACATGCTCGACTGGGTTGGGGAACCCAGTCGGGTTTGCAAGCGCTGTTTTGATCGGGAGGAACCCTGCGTGTGGCCCGCCTCAGGCAAGGGAACCTCATGCTTCATTTGTGCTGATTGGAAGGTGAAGTGCAAGGAGAAGGGTGATGGGGAGGAGGAGACAGGTGCTAAGGGGAAGAGAGGAAGGGTTCCTTTGGAGAACGGTGCAGGTTCGAAGCCGAAGAGGCAGAAGGTGGAGGTAGTGATTGAGGGGCCGTCTCAGGGTCCGAGCACCTCCGGGGTTGAATTGAGGGAGGTGGTTGAAGAGCTGCGGGGGTTGAGGCGGGATATGCGAGGCATTCAGGAGGAAAACCGGAGGATCACCGAGGCCCTGGTGCACATGAATGACCTCTGCATTCTTGAGCAGGCTTGGTGGTACAACTGGTCGCAGAAGATGGATGAGTGGTGGGGGAGTTCTCTGAGGGAGAACTGGGCAGGACCTCCAAAGGGTAAGGGGAAGGAGAAGGAGGAGGATAAGGGGAAGGGCAAGGAGAGGGAGAAGGAAGATGAAGGGGGTTCAGGGGACGATGGGTCAGACCTGGATGATGTGCCTGGGTCTTCGGAGTAAGAATTGTATTTTTGAAATATATTTTTGAATCTTGAGATCAAGTGAAAATGTCTAAGTCAGAAAAAGTGAACTATCAGTCTGAGGTGAGGGTCTCTAGGACATCACCGAGGGACCTGGTTTGTCAGGGTAGGCTCGGTGGAAGTTGGAGACTACTTCGGAGGCATGGTCAAGTTCGTTGGCTGGCAGCCTGGATGTTTCATCCGCAGTTCCTTCATATCCGGACCACTTGACTAAGTATTGCAAGGGGCATTTTCTTCTTCTTCTGTCGATCTTGGAGTCAAGGATCTCGGAGATCTCATATTCAGGTTCTCCGTCGATGATGACTGGGGGTTGGGGTAGGAGTATGCATTTGGGGAAGGTGTTCAGAGTCGACGGTTCAAGCATTGAGATGTGGAAGACTGGGTGGATGGCTCTCATGCTTTTGGGGAGTCGCAGGGTGCATGAGACGGTTCCTACTTGTGCAATGATTTCAAAGGGACCTAGAAACTTCTCTGCTAGTTTTTTAGAAGGTCTCGTAGTTCGGATGTTCTCGGACTTAACGAAGACTTTGTCTCCAATCTTGAAGTCCAGAGGGACCGCTTGGCGACGATCTGCGGAGGCTGAGTATCAGGTCTGAGCTTCAGATATAGTCTTTCGGAGTTGTTGGTGCAGGTCGTCCAAGTCGACTACGAAGTCGTGTGCCCAAGAGGAAGCAAGGTCGCATTTGGGGTGGAAAGTGATGTTCAGATGATAGCCCTTGTTGGCATAGAAGGGGGAGATTCCCGTCATTGCGTTGGGGGCATTGTTGTATGCGAATTCGGCAATGGGTAATAGTTTGGACCAGTTGTTTTGCTGGTAGTTGCAATACACTCGGAGGTACTGTTTGAGGGTTTGATTCATGCATTCAGTTTGTCCATCTCCTTCAGGGTGATATCCGGAGGTGAAGTGAAGCTTCATGTCCAGGGCCTTTCCAAGGGAGCGGAAGAACGAGGAGACAAACTCGGATCCTCAGTCCAAGGTGACATGTGATGGTACTCCATGCTTTGAGAATACGTGGAGGACGAATAATCTGGCGAGGGTTGGAGCAGTGATTGTGTCAACGGTGGGGATGAAAAGGGATTGCTTTGTTAGGCAGTCTACAATGACAAGGAAAGTGTCATAGCCGTCCGAAGTGGGTAGCTTTTCTATAAAGTCCATAGAGATGGAGTTCCACGGACGTTCGGGGATTGGGAGTTGTTTGAGTAGTCCATAGGGGCAGTGTCTCTGTGGTTTGGACCTCATGCATGTAGTACAAGATTTAACATAGGACTTAACAGAATCTCAGAGTTCGGGCCAGACATAGTCTCTTCGTATGAGTTCTAGTGTTCGATTCTGTCCGAAATGTCCTGAGATTGGATGGTCATGTTTGTCTTGTAGGGAGTCGGAGGCTTCTATGATCGGGGACGTAGATTCTTTTATCGAGGAGGAGGAGTCTGTCCTCGGAGATGGTCCATCGATCGGTGAGGTTGTCCATTCAGGACGAGGCTGTGGGGTCTTCTCAGAGTGAGGTTCGGATGTCTTTATGGAGTTGTTCTACTTCCATGATCATTGTGGCTCGCATTACCGGAGTGTACAAGGAGGTGGCTCGGAGTGACGATACAAGTTGTTCCGTTGTAAAGACTGGTCGGAGGTTATGTGGATTGATCTTGGCGTAGTCGCTTCCTCCCTCTTTAGGGTAGACATCCCATCGTCTAGTCAGTGCGTTGGGTTTAGCACCGAGGCGACCGGGTCGGAAGCGGATTACCATGTTGAACTGGGAGAGATATTCGGACCATTGGACCTGCCGACAGGTGAGTAACTTGGTTGTTGAAAAATATTCTAAATTCTTGTGGTCGGTGACAACGTCGATCGGATCTCCTGAACCCTCTAGGTAGTGTCTCCAGGTCTTGAAGGCTTCAAAGATGGCCAGGAGTTCTTTGTTGTGTATGTCATAGTTCAATTCCGGAGGGGTGAAGGTTTGGGAGTGGAAGGCTATCGGGTGGATGTCGTTATCCATTGGCGATATGGTGGAGAGAATTTCTGCGAAGGCGTAGTCTGAGGCATCGGACTTGACAATGAGTTGAGATCCAGGGATCCACTGTTGTAGGATCGGTGCCATAGTGAATGCCTTTTCGAGCATCTCAAAGGATGTTCTGCAATTCTCAGTAAAGTTCCACGGAGTATCTTTTCGCGTCAGACGAGTTAGCGATACTGTGATGTCGGAGTAGTTGAAGATGAAGTGTTGGTAGAAGTTCGCGAATCTGAGGAAAGACTGAATGTCTTTGATTTTTCGGGGTTCGGGCCATTCCTGGATGACCTTGACTTTGTTGTCGGCCATGGTCAGGCCCTTCAGAGAGAGGATGTATCCGAGGTACTCCATGGTGTCGGTGTGAAAGAAACACTTGTCTGCCTGGGCATATAAGTGGTTCGCCTGGAGGTATCGGAGAACTTCTTTGATGTGGTTTCTATGTTCTTTTAGATTGTCGGAGTAGATTAGGATGTCATCTAGGTATACTAGTACAGACAGGTCTAGGAGGTTGGAGAAGATGTTGTTCATGAATTGCTTGAAGGCAGCCAGGGAGCTGGTGAGTCCGAAGGGCATCACACTCCATTCGAAAGATCCATAGCATGTGCGGAAGGCGGTTTTCCATTCGTCGCCTTCTTGGATACATACCAGGTGGTATGTGTGTCGGAGATCTATCTTGGTGAATATTCGGGCCTTTTGGGGACTGTTCAGGAGATCGGAGATTCGGGGAAGTGGGTAGCGATCCTTCTTTGTTATTTTGTTTAGTCCACGAAAGTCAATGCATAAGCATAGTGATCCATCTTTCTTTTGGGCGAAGAGGACTGGAATCCCTCCAGGGAAGCATGAGGGTCATGTAAACCCTGTGGATATGTTCTCATCTAAAAACTCTTGGAGGGACTTCAGTTCACTTTCAGAGAGAGAATAGATCAGACCGAATGGGGTGATGTGCCTTCCTCCAGTTCGATCTTGAGGTCATATTGTCGGTGAGGGGCTAAGGTGTTGGCCCGAGTTTTGCTGAAAACGTCTTTGAACTCATGGTACTTGTTCGGGATGTTACTAAGGTCTATCGGACCTTCTTTGGAGTCTTGACAGTCAGAGAGGAAGAGCTGGAAGGTTCGTGTACCTTCCATTCTTGATATTTGGGCAAAGGCTGCTGCATTGACTAAGGCAACCTTTGGCGCCACGAGCTGGGGTTTTGGAGGGGGCGGAGTTTTGGATGAGCGCAGAGTCGTAGCTGCTGGCTCGGATGGTACCTGGAGATTAGTTGTGGTTGGAGAACCGAACAATATACTGCCCAATACCTAGTCAATCAACGGATTGTAGCGGTGTAGAGTTGCTCTAGGTAATTAATACCTAAAAGCCTGCGTGCACCGGTCCTTTTCTCTAGTGGGATCTAGCGCAGTCGTTTGGCACAGCTAGAATAGGTTCTGTGACTCGGCAATGTATGAACGGAAATAGAAAGTGAAC
>QLPG01000143.1:0-30371 GCA_003314385.1 Gomphus sp. MG54 | reverse complement strand
CAATATCCTCTCACACCGCCCGCTGCTCGTGAGCACGCTCGTGAGGGAGAATGCGGCGGTCGCTTTTGCGACACTTACGGACCCCAAAGTGTACACGACGACGACGATCACGACCGGGGCCCATGGTCATAATGGGAATGGGAACAGTACTCCTGGTCATCCAACCTCCAACTCGAATTGGGGATCACATAGCCACCATTTCGACTACCACTCCGACTATCATCATCACTATTTGAAATCCAATAATACTGCCTCCCATAGTCACCCCATCCCCACTTCCCCATCTTCCTCCCCCAGATCCCTTAAACGCACCTCTCTATCGACCCTGTCAGCAGGTACACCAAGATCTGTGGGCACACTCTCCCCCAGCACTTCAAGCACTGCCTCAGGTCCCCCTTCAAGCACTGTCTCCCGTCCCGCCTCAGTAACAGCCTTCCGTCCCTCTTCAAGCACAGTCTCTCGTCCCACTTCAAGCACAGCCTCTCGTCCCCCCTCGAGTACTGCCTTAGCACCACCTTCAAGTTCATCTCGCCCCACATCCCGTGGATCCATCGCCTCCACATCATCTCACCTTTCTAGGGTCTCAACTTCATCTTCATCACGCATGTCTGGAGGCTCATCACACACGTCCCTCTCCCCGTCGTCGTCACCCACGTCACCCAATATTTCTACCTCCCCTAAATGGCTAAACAATCCCCCCAACCCTGCATCAAGCACAGCAACAACCGCAGCTTTATCCACGTCATCCACGTCGCCCGCAGATGCGTATGATACCGCGCAGCCTGACTCTTGGAATGCGCACACTGAGCACGCGCGGCAATATCATTATACACTGTCTCATACTCACTCCCATTCCTCCTCTGCAAGTACATACAACAGCAGCAACACGCACACGCACACGCACACGCAACCCACCCCCACCTCCAAATCGCGCACCCGCATGATGGACGACTATAAGCGCGAGGCGTCGCACCGCGCGGAGGAGCTGACAGCGTATATTAGGGATTGGATGGCATGGCGGGCGGAGGCGGAGGCTGAGACTGAGGTAGAGGCTCAGGAGAGAGGTGAGCATGATGATTATGAGAGTGGGGGTGGGGAGCGAGATGGGGATAGGAACGATGGTGGGTGCATAGAGGAGAGGGATGGTGGGCTGGAGAGTGGAGATAATGGCCAGAGAAGGAGGCAAGGGAGACAGTGGCCGCCGATGATGATGCGGTTAGAGCCTGTTAGTATTGGACGGGCTTTTTGAAGTGTGAGTGAGCGGGGGACAATTTATCGTCCTTTTGATTCTATTTTCTTTTCTGTTGAGAGGCGGAGGATAGAACTTTTTCTGCTTCTTTGCTCACGATTGATCAATTATGATTTCCCTTGTGCATGTGCTTTCTCTTGCTTTCCTTCTCATTTTGTGGCCTTATACTGCTGGAGGACTATCTCATCCATGGTTCTTTATCCATGTCCACATCACGTCACGTCATGTTCATGCCACGCTACGTCCTCTTCCTCTTTTTCCCCTCAGGTATATGTTCATGCACACCGTTTTTTTTGCCTTCCAGACACCCTTGTCTCCCTTCGTCTTTTTTTTCTTCCCTCCACTTCCATGGTCGGTCCACATTGCGATCACACCTTAAGCATTATGCCCTACATCTTGGATGTTCGGCACACGTAACATTGTGTCAACATTGTGTCAATATTGTGGCTTGCTTTGTCTCTCTCATCTCATTCTTTGTAGCCGTACATAGGTGTAAACATAAAAAAAGCTCAGGGTAACGATGCGTAGCCGTTCTGATCATAATGCATGTTACAGTCATGATTTACCAACAGGAAGATAAGCTGCGAGATCTGAATGCGATTGTACACGAGCAATCGGGCAAACGTGCGTGCCACGGGCAACTTGGAGATAGGTGAGAGGAGGTTCTGCGTTGTTGGATCTGGATCTTCCTGGCCACGTGCGGACAAGGGGGCCCGTTATTGATAAGGAAGCGTAATCATGCGGCATTCCATTGTGTCCGTCGAATCCTCCATGGTTCGTGTGGTATACCCGTTCGACGGTGATGTCGTTTGAGACTGTTGAACGGTGACCATTGGAGTGCTGTAGTTACGAACGTGCTCATGGATTATGTACGAGAATTGAATGTTGGATATGACAGGTGGTTCGGTGACGTGGGTTGCCAAGGCGGATAGTATTTATGTAGCAAACATATCACAATTGGTACCATGTATGAATGATGGGAAGTTGTCTTGTTCGGGCATGTAGGTGTCAACGATGGCAGTCGAGTGCCTGTTGGGGACTGGTCATTATAATGCATTGATTCAAAAGGAGCATGGTTGTAATTTCCCTTTTTGCAAAAGGAAGGAAAATCGGGAACGAAATCGTTTATCAATCGAGAGGCATGTCGATAAACAGCACCCATCTCGGGTCAAACATGGTTAATACATCATTGCCAATGTTGACTCGAACCATCTGCTTGCTGAGGTCAGTGTCGTGGGCAAATCCATTCCGTCATCCCAACTGCCTGTGCCTTGAAAAGTTGCCAAAGATCGATCGTGGGTTGGGTTGGGCTCATGATATCCCTTCCCCCCCGCCTGCCTTCATCTGGGAATGGCATGGTATCCAATAACCGAGACGTTGGAAATTGAACCATTCATGTACTGGCGACGCCTATAGCGACGCCGGCGGTCTACCAATCATCCACCTGTTATTGAGAATGAACAGCCATGCATATAGACGTCACAAGATTCAATGTAATCGTGAGTAATGTGGCGTTTGCGAAACTTGATTTGGTTGCATGATGATCATTATGATTGACAGGATCGTGGTTAATGTGGCGTTTGCGAAACTTGATTTGGTTGCATGATGATCATTCATTATATGGACAGGACCATCCTGTCGATCAATTTGGAGAATATATTGTCGCGAACTCATATTGAACATGGAACATGCAACAAGTTTTGCATCAATGAATGAGTTGACAGCAGCCATCTCGGGACCTCAACAGATCCTCCATCCTCAATTAGCATCAACGGTGGCTCGAATCACCGCTGTGCCAAGGTCAGCTTCAGAGGAGAATGCACCACTATCTCAACCCCCGGTGTCAAACATGGCAGGACTCACCAAGGGGGTACAGCAATGAGCAGGGACGACGATGACGGAGACGGCTCAGATCGTAGGGCTTGGAATCGCGTCGGTGTTGCGGCGGTCATCGATCTCATCGATCGCAGAGGGCTCATATCGTAAGGCTTTGAATCGTCCGTCCCCTTTGTGCCCATGTCTCGCATATACCTGCGGTGGTGCGTAGACTCATTTTTTCGTTGCGCGATTCTTTTTTTATTTTATTTTGGGGCAAGGGTACAATAATGAGGAGAGACGACGACGACGGTTGCGGCAAGGTCAACGTCGGTGTTTGTTGCGGCGGTCGTCGATGGCGGGGGGGCCAAATTAGGTGCACAGCTGACCGATGCATCCGCCTTGACAATTGACCACGACGAAGATGACGTTGGTTGTGGGCCCCGAAGGGCGGGCCAGACCAAAAAGAGTAGGCGATTTCGTTACGTAAAATTAGTCACGTTTTTTTACAAGGGGCAGTTCTCCTTCGTTATTCCCAGACAACTAGACAAGAGGAATTTAGTATCTTCTCTCCTTTGCTTTGGCACAACCCCTCTTAAACGCGACTCGTGAGTAACATGTAGATCCTTTTAGTAACGAAACCAATAATGATCCTCTTCGTTTGTCAAAGGAAAGGTTTAAATGGACAATAATCGAGGTTTCCAGCTCCTGCCCACCGAGCTCATCCGAATGATAGTTGAAATCGCTGTGGATGACAAGGAAACCGCACGCAATCTTCGACTTTCTACCAAGGAATTAAATCGTTGGGTGACCCCCCTTCTCTTCCACACTCTCAACATACATGGATTAAACAAGAACCTTTTGGAGCGGGTCGCAGATGAATCCTTCACTATATGGAGACATGTTCGGAATATCTCTCTGTGGTTCATTCATGAAGGCGACGAGTACCCCTACAAAAACGAGGGGGACCGTATTTACTACAACGACCTTCTGCCTTGGTTACTCGCGCAATGCACAAACATCGAAATCCTTGTTCTAAAGTCATGTCAGCTGGATGATGAGCTGCCGATCCTTTCACCTGAGGATTTTCCCAGACTCCGGGATATGCGTTTGCTCAACACGTATGAAATGGCCTCTGAAGTCGTTTTCCCCTACCTGCCGAACTTGACCCACTTCTACTTTGAAAGAGAGTATGAGTTGCACAATCTAAGCCAGTTCCTACATTTCCTTCCCAACATAACCCATTTGGGTTTGGGCATCCATAACCCCGATGATGCTGCGCTTAATGCAATTCAACTCTGCCTCACCCACCCACCTTTGAAGATAGTTTATGTGCTATATCCAACACTCACCGCCCACCCTCATGTGCCAAGGTTTGAAGAGTGGCGACAAATAATTCTCGGAATAGAAGACGAACGTCTCTTCGTTAGGTTTATATCTACAAACCACGACGAATGGAACTTTTGGGATCTTGTGAGCGAAGGTGTGCAGATTGGAGGACACATAGAATAGGGCTCGAGGCCATGAATTGACGAACGCTCAGAGAATTATTGGAAGCAAACTACATTCTTCACTGAATCACACTGGACCAAGGATTTCATGAATGCGACTACCTGTTTTACTTAAAATTTGACTTTTCCTCTTCCCCTACCACACAGACCCAGCATCCCCGGCACGAGGAAGAATGCAGTCGTGGGTTTTGGACACCTCCGGAGTGGGGTATTTACTCTTTGCTATGGTTGACTGTTTTTCCATGCTTTGCTACCCTCCCCTCCCACCTCACCATGATCCTTAATCTCTTTGAGTTCCTCCATACCACGTCATATCATTCCACCATGTTATCTGCCACTCCCCTCCCTTCTCCCCTGCTACAAGGTCTACTTCTCAAGATCGCACTACGAGGAGACTCTAAGCAATTTCCTGCCTTACCTTCCCCACATAACTCATTTTGGTTTTGGAGTCTGTGACCCCAATGACCGTGCGCTTGGCATAATCCAACTGCCTCACCCACCCATCAGTGAACATAGTATATATGGAATGCTCATCAATATCCGACAGCGGTCGTGTCCAAGGGTTTGAAGAGCAGCGGAAACCGATTTCCAGAATATTCCAGAATAGAAGACGAACGTCTCTTCGTTGAGTCTGTACTGACAGCCTATGGCCTAGTGTCAAAATCCCCTTGGAACCTTTGGGACCTTGTGAGCGAAAGGTGTAGAGACTGGAGGAAAAATATATTAAAGCTCGGGGCCATGAATTGACGAAGGCTCAGAGAAATATTGGGAGTAAACTACATTCTTCACTGAATGATATAGACAGCACCCCCGGACCGAAGAATAATACACCCATGGATTGGAACACCTCTGGAGTGCGATTTATATCACATGATCCGAATTTGATTCAGGTGTATATCACTTGACCCTGGCTCTAATCGCAAACTCTTTAATATCTCCTTCACCTTTGAGTTGTTTTTTCACACATACACGTCACAAGCCTATTACACTGTTGGAGTCCTCTCACTAAACCCATACCAGCCCCCACAACCACCCACACCTTTTCCGGGACTTTTCCAATTGCTCAAAGACTGAATAACCAATTTCCGGATGTCCGATATATATTCCGAGGTTCCGTGTTTCCGAACCTCTGAAGACTCCGAAGTCAAGGTTCCGATACTTTGATAACCGACGTGCAGGACCATCGTGTACCTTACTCCCTTGTTCTTCTTTCCTATTGACCCCTTGTACTCCCTTTCTCCTTGTTTTATGACCGGCAAAGATAATACAAGGATAGTCACATGTATATAGTCTCCCAGTCGACTAGACTGTTTGCTAGTACGAATATCAACTTAGTCCACCCACCTAGTTTCCGATTCATTTCTGGTAAACTCCCGTCCCCCCTCCGAAATTAGGGACAGACGATCGAGGATGGCGCAACATATAAGTTGAAGCCAAGTCCCTTCGACCTCGAACACCTCAGTGACCGGATCGAACCAATCCACGACCGACCCTAAGCTCCTGGCGCTTCCGCCCCTGTTCGTAGTCCGTCCGACTCCACCTTCGGTCCTCGGCCCCATCACGGACTCCACACCAACCCGGATAAGTCCTTCCGGAAGTACTAGCCAAGCGCCTGACACGCGGACTTAACAAGTAGGGAAATCATGACACTAAGGCGGCCAATGGATATCAGGCAGAGTTGGACATTAGGTATGTATAGTGCATTTTTTAGTGTTAATCGGCGGCCTTTCCTACACCTGACGTGAATAGTCCCAGTGGCAGTGGCAGAAATGGTAAAGCCATTTATTCTGTGAATTGAGCGCACAGGGATTTCATAGAGTTCTAAAAAATCATTATGGTGTGGGGAGCAATGGCTGGTGGCACTGGAGTCAAGGATATAGGGAGCCGAGAATGCTGCATTTGCAAGGTCAGTCTGGGATGCCATAGTATCGTCCCAGTTTATGGAACAAGTTAGTTGTTCCTGAAGAAGTACACATGACTCAGTGCCACTGTCAGATACTTCAGTGATAGCTGCGTGAGCCTGTTCTCCTTTCTTTTTCTTTCCTTTCTGACCATCCTTTCTTGCTTGCAGATTTTTCCACCAGTCTGGAGCCTTCCCTGCACTACCCCCTCCATCTTCCTAGCATTTGTCGACACTGTGCCCGGACTTTTGACAATTTGTGCATTTTGTCGATGATCCTTGTCCCCGCGGTTTCCTCTGCTTTGTAGTGAGAAGTTTCTCCCCCTCTTTTATGGAATCTCGATGCTTAGCTTCTTGTGCTTCGATTTCTAACTGACGGGTAATTTCATCTGGTGTAAGCGTGGAAGAAGAGGTTGATGTCATATTACCAATCATGACTTTTCACAGCCAGTCAAATTTACCATCTGCCATAGTGTTTTGGAACCATTGATGATTTAACCCGAGAAGCATGACAAAACTTTGGTGTGAACAAAGTCTAATCAAGTTCTCTGACAAGATGTTAGCAAGTGAATGCCAGTCCGGGTTGTTGTCCAAAAAGAATTGTTTAGAGGGGGCCTTGGCAGGTGCCTTGTCAATAATATGTAGGAATAATAGTTTATAAGCGTAAACTATTAGTTCTACCCTTGCCTAGGATTATTTCCACTTGATGTTCTATATAATCTGGGTTTAGTTCTTTTACTATGTTTTTGCGTACCTTTTCTGTTATAGCCAAGAACCTTCCACTTTGGTAGAAGGGTGAGCTTCACTCTTCGGAATGAACCTCGGTTTTGCCAATTGGTCTTTGGACCTCTTGACAGAAAGGGTAGCAACTGGTCTTTGGACCAATGTACCTAAGTGGTCTTCGGACCGACTTATATAAGAGTGCTTGCCGCACTAGATAATCTGAGGGTCATGCAAAAGCAATAGTAGCCACGCATGACATAGTCAGGGTATATTGTATATCATAACGCGCGCTTGACTTCGAAAAAGGACTTGTGATTATAGATGAGTTTCGAGACAGCGAATTAGTCTCCTGGACATACCTTCAAATAATATATCTGCCAAGCAACGACGGCAAAAAGAACTATGGCTTGGATAATTGACCACAACTTGACTCGATCGTTCGTAGACTCTGCTGGTGCACGCATTCCCGAATAACAATGTACCCTTGTTTGTCCCTGACAGCTTGCAGACCGTGCGCCAGGTCATGGATCTATCACTCAATTGGCGCAATGGTTTCTAATCCGTGTCGTTAGGTAAATCATGCCACAGATAATACAAACTTACCGTCTTCTCCAACGTATACCACACCGTGGACATTGAAGCTGGATGTAGAGTGAGTTCAAAAACCACTTTGTTCGAGTACAACACACATGACTGTTTGTCCGCTATTGCACTCATCTGGTTAGAAAAGCAGTGCTCATGCATTCCGTCCTTTTCCACAGTGATCGATACAGTACCCATTGACTGCTTCAAGTGCTTTCCTAATGGCAAGTTGTTTGGATCGGCAAGCTATAGAAGAAATATGTCAGATTGACAGGCGAAAAAAAAAAAGGTGAAAGCTGACCCAGAAATCAATGTCAACATTTCCCCCTCCTCCTACTTGATCCGTCACTGTCATCTAGGTAATAATTGTAACGCTGCAACAGTAATTCAACCAAGAATGGATAGTTTGTCATTCACATGCACATCCTCAAAGAAACACTCCTTTTGATTTTGCTTTTCTGCAATGTGGACTTAGAATATATGACAAACTTGGTTAGATTCTGTAGTAAAAGCGGTGGCGCTTGAGCAAATCGCCGAGCCGGATTAGGTTGTCCCTTATGATATGCATTCTTTTTGTTCTACTTATGCATTCCTCCTATTGTATTATTGTGAGACATATGCGTCAGTACACAGCAGCATTTGTAGTAGTATAAGTAGCCGTCGACTGTATGACAATTGCTCAGCTTGTTCTGACTATTGTCTAGGTACTTGTGACTAACTCTATCAACGATAGCTTTTTCTGACTACATAGCAACAGAATTACCACTAGGAGATATAAGAAACACGAACACAAAAACTTCTTTATCAGGCTTGTAGAATGCGAGCGATTCCTGCAGGGTTTTGTCATGTGTCCTAACGACGTCGTGAAAACTTCTTTATCAGGCTTGTAGAACACGAGTGATTCCTGCAGGGTTTGGTCGCGTCTCCTAACGATGTCGTCAAAAGTTAACCAGTCAAAGGCGGGTTCAGTGGGATTGCTTGGAGAACGATATTTAGGATTGGATATTAATGCTCCTCTTTGCTTTATGTGAAGAAGAGCATTAATATCCAATGCTAAATATCGGAATTTATCGATCTAAGATAATACGTTATTGAAAATGATCAGGTGGTCAGTTTCGTTTACTCACCCTGACAGTAGCCAAATGGTGCGGAATCCTACATTCAAAGATCATAGTGAGAGCCAGGATAGACCAGTGATGAGCTGAAATGTCTGGAAATTTGAGCTTTGTTTTGCACATTTTTACAGCATGATACACATATGGACAGTGGCCGTCCTGTTGTGCATAGATTGTCAAAGGAACAAATTCTTGAGTCAGAGGACCAGTGGCCATTGGGGTCAACTGTTGATGAGGAAGCATGAGCTGGAACACGGAACTCTCTCCTTGGGCATAAAGATCAGCCTGGGAGGTGCCCATCTCCAACGAGGCATTTGTCTCCTCATATGACAACGCAGCCAATTTGGCTGCACTGCCACTTTCAAGACATATATGTGGTTGGTCTGTGGAGACTGAGCTGTAAGACCTCATTGAGCAAGTTGGTCCAAATTGCTCTATATATGAGGTGGAAACACTTACTGACTTGGCCCCACATCCAATCCTCAATACATTCCCAAAGATGTAGGAGAATGTGTTTGTGCCATAGTGCTCAGTTGTGGGATACTCATCCTAGGAAATGACGGTATCAACCAGTACTTTGGTTGTCTAGTTCCAACATGAAGGGTTTACCATGAGAAATCACCGAACCCCAAAAAAGCCATAGCGTCCAAGTCAGACGGCCGCTCGTGGTAGGGCGGAAACATGAGCGGTCCCTGTATCGATGGTGAGAGATCACGATAGCACTCGTTAACAGAGTTGAACGTGTCCCATACCCATTTACAAAGGCTCCATACTTGTGTTGAATACATATTCCTCTTTCGAGTTATTTGAAATTAGAGGGAGGCCCATGTGTGAGTCAATTATGACAGTCCCATCTGGTTCAGTGGTTGAACTTGGGGCCATTCTTCCGGAGAGACTCTTAAGTGTCCAGGTTTGCCTCATCTCCGGAAGTGCTGTTGGTTGGAAATAGAGGCGCAAAAGTCTGTATTAAGTGACACGTCACATCACTACAAGAGAAAATTTTCTCCGGCGTCTAACTACTTCCAGCGTTTAACCAACGTCGGCCTCAACACCTCAGCGAAATATTTCAACACTGTTCAAACTCACTTGTTGGGCGACCAAGGCAATTGATCATCCTAGCCATTGTTGTTAGATGTAATATTTGAGGGGCGTGATTGAATCGACGACTCACCTATAATCTGTGTTTTAGAAATGAAATTATACCCTCGTCATCCTGCAAAGATGTCTTTGGCAGGATGACTGAGGAAATATATCTTTTGCCAATTCTGAAATACACTCACCATCAATCCACCTCGACAGTAAAAAAACAACTAACAATATCCTCAATGTTGCCGTTGTACTCTGAAAGTCATTGAAACAATCATCCTGTGATGCCTTGTTGAAGCAACCGGCAATACGGTCCGACCGGACATGTGCCGGATGCTCCAGGTGAAACCAGCCGCATCAGAACTGCGGGACCCGGGTATAAGAATACCCGGCTTAAAGATGTAGGATGAAGCTGCATAGCCAGAGGGGAAAATATTAGTAATATATATATATTGGGGGATCTGTATATTAACCAAGGGAGATCTACATAATACAGAGAGAGATTTAAGTATAGTGCTTGAAGGGGTCGCTTATGGTGCACTTAAGCTACAAAGAGAGATGACCATATGTAGTGTGTATTGATTTAAAAGTGGGGGGAAATGGGAATGTATTTATACGCAATTTTGTTGGTGTTTTTTCTGTGTTTTTATCGTTTGCGTGTGATTTGTTATTTCTATATATGCGGTGATATGGCCGGCGTATATTGATGGCTTTAGACGCCGGTCCAGAAAGGTGGCGCGCAGTCGGTAGAGTTGAAGTGTAAGCTGTGGAACATTCGACGTGTAGTAACGTATATGAATAAATGGTGTAGTTACTGTGTACTACACCTAGAGCTGATACCCCGGCGTGTCCGGGTGTTCGATAAGCGATGGAAATATATGTAACTTCGAGAACTCGATTGCGCACACAGGCGTCGAGTTCAACGATCGATCGAGAGATAGATGGGACTAGAAGTGGTGTTCTTTGCTGTATCTACTTGATCTTTTATACATAAATCGAGTATACTACGATAATAAAACCCTTTCCCAATGTAGAGACGGCGTTCCCAATCCGGATGCAGGGTCGTCACCCTATCTTTTGATCGTTCCTCCACGTCAGCGACCGCGCTCTTTACTGAACTATGCTATATGTACCTCTAAATCTTCATCCTTGATAGTGAGTACCTTCACCTAGATCCTATCGCAGTCGGAAATCCCTTTAACCTCTTGTCATATCTCCCTCGAAAACAGCGTTCATGCGTGGTTGTGTGTCGTTCTTTGCTGCGTAAGTCCGTTCCTTCGTTCATTGTACTCTCTCCCCCTACTAATCCTTTCCACTTCGTCCCTCGCCCTCTGATCCTGTCCCTCGTCTCCTTCGTTCCTCCGGCTGCATGCGCGTTTATTGTAAGTAGCTTTGTCGTTCGTCCGTTTCGAGTCGTATCATTGCATGAGTCGTGTTTATTTCATGTCTATGAGTCGTTACTGAATTTCTTTGTGTACCGGTTCCTCCTTCTCCCTGTTCCTCGGCCGTTCCACCCGCGTGTACCTGTCCCCGGTCTTTTCTCCTCCCTTTCCTCCCCTCTCTCTTCCCGCTCCTTCCGCCCCTCGTTACAACAGTGTCAAGATTCAAGATGTTACAGTAAAGTATTTTTAAAGCGGATATGCACCCCGCAGAAAGGTCTGCGTGTGTGCCTATCTAATAAAGCATGAAGCATGGGGGGCATGGCAGCGAAGCGAAATTACAGAAAAGAGGGGAGTATCAGTAGGACTGGGGTGTAATGTAATGGTGTAATGGCCCCGGCGGGGAAGCACAAGAGGGCCATTCCTTCTGGGTGGAAGCTCGGCAAAAACGAGAACCGAGTCTGGAAGTGAGTACTATGATAAAAGAAAGATCAGCGTCACTGAGGTGCAGTGAGGAATAGAAGATGAGGTAGGCTTAGCATGTGGGTTCAGTCTTGCAGCGCAATGTCATTATAATTTTATAATTTTCAAAGTTCCCGGTGTCCTGAATGAATTGAAGCGTAAGGTCGCGGGTATTGTCTTCGTATCTCCCAGTAGCTGGGGGATGGAGGATGGAGTGAGCGGCTTTGCCTGCTTTACACTTTACATCTGAGCCTCAGTGTGCTCTCGATGAGGAAGATGCAGAAAGTTCAAAGTTATCCATTGGAACAAGGTCATAATAATCCTCCTATCCATCTCACATCTGGCCCTCCGAGTCTCTCACCATACACCTTTCTGCCAAATAACGTACTGAAGGAATCATCCCCCCATACCCGCGTTTGGGAAGCGTTATCGGCATATAGAAGTCATGTTGCTTCTAAGAAACCTTCGTGTCAAGATGTGCAGCACGACATTGCATTGAAAGACTTTAGTGATCAAGATTACAGTATGCCGCGTGTGCCCCTCGAGAGGTCCTTGAGCGACGTCTTCTGGCCTAAGCTGATGTGTGCAGACGTCGTATTTGAATCCCAAGGAAGGAAGAACACACGCAGGCGACTGTTCAAGGAGAGAACCAGAAAAGTCTCAATCCAAAGTAAAATGCAAAGAATTAGTACTACGGCACTGGAACATGATCATGATCCCTGTGAGTGCCTCCCATCTGGACATCCGACTCTCCAAAACACCTTGGATCCCGTTGAAGTGCCGAAAGAATCGGCTGTTCTAACTCGCGTCCAAGGTGTGTGGTGGGAGACTCCGAGGGCCAGATGTGAGATGGATAGGAGGATTAATTCTTTCGATCGCTCAATCAGAGTGACAAGGATGCCAGTGTGCTCTCGATGAGGACGATGTAGAAAGTTCACAGTTATTCATTGGAAGAAGGTCATGAATAATTATGACCTTGTTCCAATGCATAACTGTGAACGTGCTGCATCTTCCTCATCGAGAGCACACTGGCATCCTTGTCACTCTGATTGAGCGATCGAAAGAATTTGAAGCGTATGGATGCTGTACGAAAAAAAAAGAAAAAAAGGTACAACTTTTTTGCTCCAATGCTTTGTTGAAGAGGATCTGCAGCTTTTTCAATGCGGCGCGTCCATGCATACAGGCTTCGTGAAGTCAACTGATGCTGACAGCAGTGCGTCTGTATTACTACGACATAGTGCAAAGATAAGTGACACGAACAAAAAGGATAATGATTTATATTATACACACCGTGAAATCACCTCTGCGCGTCTCCATGCATATTTGGTAGCACCGAGTACCATGTTGTCATCTTTATGCAAAGACCCAACGAATGGTAACATTGTAAAAGGCCAAGGACAGCCCTGAACAACCATTAATAATTCCCAGTCAGAGGGTTCGAACTGGAATGCCTCTTTTGAATTCAGGCACCTTGGAGCCTTTACAGGTTTACTCGCCACCCCGATGTCAACTGATGGTGAGGGTGACAGCAGTGCGTCTGCATTACTATCACACAATGCAAGGATAAGTAACAGGAACAAAAAAAGGAGAAGTGAGTGATACCCACCGTGAAATCACCTCTGCGCGTCTCCAGGCATATGTGGTAGGACCGAGTACCATGTTGTCATCTTTACGCAAAGACCCAAAGAATGGTACCATCCTAAAAGGCAAACTTCCGGCCTGAACAACAGTTAATAATTCCCAGTCAGAGTTACGAACTGAAATGCCTCTTTTGAGTTCAGGGACCTTGGAACCTTTACAGGTTTAATCGCCACCCGTCTCGAACAACTGTGCATGCCAGACAAGACAATTAGAAGGCCGTGTTTTTAGAAATGAAAATTACACACTCGTCAATCTGCCAAGATGCCGTATGAACATTGACTGAGGAAATATTGTTTGTGCCAATTTTGAAATAACTCATCATCGATCCATCTCGACAGTAAAAAAATACCTAACACTAACTTCGACGTTGTCGTTGTGCTCTGAGAGTCATTGAAGTAATCATCTTGTGATGACTTCATTACATGGCAAGTCCTAGACGATATTGAAAACCTGAATAACATAAGCACCCTAGCTATATGCGCTCACTGATTGTCAGATGATTGTAAATGTTGACGGGCATATTTGGTAGCACCGAATACCATGTTTTCATCTTATGCAAAGACCCAATGAATGGTAACATCCTAAAAGGCAAACGTCAGCCCTGAACAACCATTAACAATTCCCAGTCAGAGGATACCAACTGAAATGCCTGTTTTGAATTCAGGGACCTTGGAGCCTTTACAGATTGACTCGCCACCCGTCTCGATCTCGAACAACTGTGCATGTCAGGCGCAAGACAATTAGAAGGCCGTGTTTTTAGAAAATGAAAATTACATACTCGTCAACCTGCCAAGATGCCGTGTGAACATTGACTGAGGAAATATTTGTTGTGCCAATTCTGTAATAATAAACTCATCATCGATCCATCTCGACAGCTGAAAACACCCTAACACTAAAATTAACTTTGACGGTGTCATTGTATTCTGAAAGTCACTGAAGTAATCATCTTGTGATCCCTTCATTACTTGGCGAGTCCTAGACGATATCGAAAACCTGAATAAACATAAGCACTCTAGGTATATGCGCTCACTGATTGTCAGATGTTTGTAAATGTTGCCTCATTCTACACAGAATGATGGTTTAAGACGTGGATTCAAAATAAAGGGGAAAGGGGAACGCACTCGTCGTCATGTGGCATAGATGTCTTGTGCACATTCACTGAAGGAACATTTCCTGAACTAAGGGTTGATATGAATTATTTTTCTAATCGTTTCAATAGTTAAACGGATAGAACTAACCTCGACACTTCCACCGTATTCGTGGAGAATTTGAAGCGATCCATACCAGATGCCTTTATTGCATAGCGAGGTCTACACACGATATTGAACATCCCAACTGTAATATAGTCATATACCTGACTCACTGGTCGTCAGATGTTTCCATGCGGTTGATCACTAAGCTTGAGAAAATGTATGGTATCCGTCTGCAAGGGAAGGTCACCCCGAGCTCGGAAGTTCACAGTGAAATAGGACACAAACGTTGTAACAACATCTGTACGAGGGGAATTGGTTTTGGAAATATATGATTCTTCCAGTGCATCTCCTATTTCCCCTGTCTCACTGTAGCAAGAAGAATAATTAGAAGTGTTCCTATCAGTTGCAAGACTATCGAACTGACCCATTATTGAGACCGCCACGCGAAATTGTCGTTGCTGGGACCGTTGCAAGAGCAGACGTAGGTATGATGAGAGAAGCCCATTTCGCATCGAGACCTTTCGTATTTCTGACGGGTTGCTGCCTTGAATGGTCCGATGGTCTAGCCTTGGAAAAGATTCGCAAGCCGGCAGTCCCAAGCAAAATGCCCAATGCAAACAAGCAAATGCGCTGCCTATCATGGGAGCACGCTTATCTTTGAGAAATACTTCTGAAACAACTGGCTGTGACTGAGGTGGAATGGATTGTGCTCTATCCCTCTCCAGGGCAGGTTGCGGGGAGCTATAGGTAAATTCAACAGTTGGCGTTGGGAGGATCCCAGTAGTAGACAGTTTATCTGAGGGAAATATCGAGTGTGCTGTATCGTAAGTTGGTGTAGGAGAATACGATGTACGCTTAGACGCATCGAGGGATAGGATGGACGGTACTACGATGCTGACGAAATACAGGGTGGCGAGACCCTGTATGTAGCAAAAGATATTAAATATGTTCATGTAGGCGGCGGTTTTAAGAAGAGAACCCACACCTAATTATGTTTAATATACTGTTTAGAAGGATGGGCTTGGCTGGCTTCCAGCCACATCTTTGCTTCAGAGTGTGAGACAATATGAAAGAGGGGTTTCCTGGTTTTGACATTAATTAATTTCTTTTGTTTTATGCGTACAGATCTCACCACCCCGCTGTATATCCCCAGCATTTTAGTCTAAGATGGCCGGATTTTGGTCGGAGGTGTGACCTGCTGCTTACGTAAATTGGGTCATCCCTTCATGTCCCTTGTCTGCTCTCATTCCATGAAGACAGATACTTCAATGACCACAATTTCATTTTACATGGTCTGTCGGAAGAACATTTGGGTACCCAGTGCGGAGTTCTGAATTCACTAAATAATTCCGAAATAGAAAGGCGGTCATAGGCCAACCGATACAGCCATTCAAGGAATATACAGTATGGGACAAGCAAACTCAACCAAAAAATTTGACCCAATTTTCTGGCAAAATCGGCTCATTCAAATTGATAATAGACATTAAAAGAAGTATCTAACAGAAAATTTCCTTGTAGTGATGTGATGTGTTGTGCAATACAGACTTGTGCGCCTCTATTTCCAACAAACAGCACTTCCAGAGATGAGGCAAACCTGGACTCTTAAGTGTTGTGAAACAGCCTTAATTCACCAACTTCCAGAAGACTCGTTCCAAATCCATTTCTCCTTAAAGACCAACCTCCTATCTCGTCCCTCCACCAAACAATTATAATCCAATTACATCAAATGCCACTCGCAGGGATGCTTCAAACCAGAATCAACATATGCACAAGAGGAGATGCCATCAATATACCAAACTCTTTTCTTTTTGTAACTAACAAATCATATTTGATCCTCCTAGCATACTTGTATACAAACCACCTACCAGACCCATATCACATTCTCTCTTCATCATCATATGACCCTTTTTTCTCATTAATCCTGTTCACATGCTACCAGCCTCCTTTGTATGTTCTGGCCAATTCAGACATTTCACAAACATATAAATACTCCATGTAATATCCTGTACTAGTCAGTCAATTTGACTCACATTTTCCCCTTGGTATATTCTAAACACTGTCTCACTCAAACTGATACTACTATCACATTGATTACTAGCTTTACCGATAAAATTAAGAGTCTGTCCTACAGAATGGCCCCAAGTGCAAACACTGAACCAATGGGGCTGTCAAAATTGACTTGCACATGGGCCTCCCTCTAATTTCAAATTAACTGGAATGAGGCACATGTATTCAACACAAGTATGGAGCCTTTTTAAACAGGTACATGACATGTGCAACTCTGCTAATGAGTGCTATCGTGATCTCTCACCATCGATACAGGGACCGCTCATATTCCACCTTATCACAAGCAGCCATCTGACTTGGACTCTTGGACTCTATGGATTTTTTGGGATTCGGGTGATTTCTCATGATCAACCCTTCATGCTGGAACTAGGCAACTGAACTACTGATTGATACCATCATTTTCTAGGATGAATATCCCACAGCCAAGCATTATGGCACAAACACATTCTCCTACATCTTTGGGAATGTATTGAGGATTGGATGTGGGGCCAAGTCAGTAAGTGTGTTCCCCTTCATATATAGTGCAACTTGGACTAGCTTGCTCAAGGAGGTCTTACAGCTCAGTCTCCACCTTGACAGTGGTGGTGTAGCTGACTTGGCTGCATTGTCATATGAGGAGACAAATGCCTCATTGGAAATGGGCACCTACCAGGCCAATCTTCATGCTGAGGAGAGATTGCCGAGTTCTAGCTCATGCTTCCTCATCAACAGTTGACCCCAATGGCCACTGGTCCTCTGACTCAAGAATTCATTCCCTTGACAATCTATGTATGCACAACAGGACGACCACTATCCATATGTGTATCATGCTAGAAAAATGTGCAAAACAAAGCTCAAATTCCTAGATGGTTTAGCTTGTCACTGGGTGGGGTCCTATGTCATGGCAGAGCTGTGGGAGATAGATCTTAGGGTTTAAGAACTGAGGATTCCACCATCATCATGTCATCTGCAAAAAGGAATGCTTGCCAACAGATCCCTGATCTTGTGTCGATATATTTTGGAGACAGGTGCAAGATGATGACACATGGAAAGTATGTGGCCAAACCTGAGGTGCTCAGATTACACCTCCAAACATGCAAAAAGAGGTAGCGCAGTTATCCTTCATCCACAACTTGGATGAATGATACCTTGGCTATCAAAAATTGGCAGAGTGAGGTTCCTGATACTGCATCTTGAGTTGTTGTACTTTATACAATTTGAAAATGTTCCTGTGTGATGGGTCATAGTTTCTATTTACACTGTCGAACACTGAGATTTTGAGCTACCATATGTTATTCTGGTAAGTTTCCATATTCATGACAATCAATATCGATCTCAGTACCTAAGATCGATGGTGAGGCACCACCACTAGATTTGAATGTCAAGTCTATCCCGGCTCTCAGTATGAGCTTCGAATATGTGACATGTCACACAATACAGACTTGTGTGCCTCTATTTCCAACAAACAGCACTTCCAGAGATGAGGCAAACCTGCACTCTTATCTCTCCCGCAGAATGGCCCCAAGTGCAAACACTGAACCAGATGGGGCTGTCATAATTGACTAGCACATGAGCCTTCCTCTAATTTCAAATAACTGAAATGAGGCACATGTATTAGACACAAGTATGCAAGCATGGAGTCTTTGTTGGGTATGTGACATGTTCAACTCTGTTAACCAGTGCTATCGTGATCTCTCACCATCAATACAGGGATCACTCATGTTTCCGCCCTACCATGAGTGGCCATCTGACTTGGACTCTATGGCTTTTATGGGGTTCAGTGATTTCTCATGGTAAACCTTCATGCTGGAACTAGACAACCAAAGTGCAGATTGATACTATCATTTCTGAGGATGAATATCCCACAACCGAGCACTATGGCACAAACACATTCTCCTATATCTTTGGGAATGTATCAAGGATTGGATATAGGGCAAAGTCGGTAGGTGTTTTCCTCTCATGTATAGAGCAACTTAGACTAACTTGCTTGAGGAGGTCTTACAGTTTGGTCTCCACAGACCAACCACATATATGTCTTGAAAGTGGCTGTGCAACCAACTTGGCTGTGTTGTCATATGAGGAGACAAATGCCTTGTTGGAAATGGGCACCTCCCAAGCTGAACTTCATGCCCAAGGAGAGATTTCTGAGTTCCAGGTCATGCTTCCTTATCAACAGTTGACCCCAACTGCCACTGGTCCTCTGACTCAAGAATTTGTTTCCTCCACAATCTACCCCCAACAGGATGGCCACTGCCTGTATATGTATTGTGCTGGAAAAAGGTGCAAAACAAAGCTCAAATTTCCAGATGATTCAGCTCATCACTGGGTGGTGTTGTCACGCCTCGGTAATGCCAAAGGTGTGGGCAGGAACTGGCCAAGTCCTGCAGGCCAGTTGTAGTGGCTTGGCTTCAACATACTCATGCATTGTGCCCTACTTTCTGTGCATGCAACTGATTTGGAATGGAAGAGATACTCAGGAGAATGCTGAGAGGATTGGCCCAAGTAAAGGGCTCTAGACAGAGGGAAGGAGAGCAGTAAGGCATAAACCTAGTTGATACTCAGACTGAGGAACTATGCACATGCATCTGTTACTTTATATAGGTTAAGAGGCGGAATGTGAAATAAGGGTGGCATAAGACATGGAGAAAAGAATAAGGTATGGAGACCATGTGGAAGTATTGTCCACAGTGATCTAAAATAGAACAATAAGATATAGAGGAGAATGAAACAATGAGATATGACCGATAATAAACGAGTAGAGGTGTGAGTGAAAATAGAACAATGAAAAGTGGCCGAATATAAAACAATAGGGCCATGTCTGAATAATAAGTGAATAGTGAATGTCCTGAGGGAAATGGGTGAAGGAAAAGATGGGGGATGAAAGAATAATAAGGAATAGGAGGGGTGGGATGAGGGACGTGAACCAAATAATGCACCAAATGTACTGAGCCGAGACCACATATTAGTAAGGAATGGCTTGTCACCTGTGTGTGGGATTAACGGTAAAGGTCATTCAGTCAGTACTACCGAGTGAACTGTGGCTCAGTATTGTGGGCTTGACAAGTGTCTCATGTCATGGCAGAACTACGGGAGATAGATCTTAGAGTTTAAGAATATAGAATGCTACCATCATCACATCATCTACAAAAAGGAATGCTCGCCAACAGATCCCTGATCTTGTGCATATATATTTTGGCGACAGGTACAAGATGATCATACAAGGAAAGTATGTAGCCAAACCTGAGGCACTCAGACTATGCCTCCAAATGTGCAAAAAGAGGTAGCGCAGTTATCCTTCATCCACAGCTTGGATGAATGATACCTTGGCTATCGAAAATTGGCAGAGTGAGGCACCTTATACCGCATCTTGAGTTGTTGTACTTTGTACAATTTGAAAATGTTCCCACATGATGGGTCATAGTTTCTATTTACACTGTTGAGCACTGAGATTTTGAGCTTCCATACATTATTCTGGTCAGTTTACATATTCATCACAATTGATATTGATATCAGTACCTAAGATCAATGGTGTTTGTAAAGTACATGTGCCAAGGTCCCATTATTCGCCAGTGCCAACTGAACAACCATCCTACGTCCATGTACAAGCATCCACGCAGCATGCATAATGCTTGATACACCGGTCTTGGTTCGGTACATCCGTCATCCACATTTCTCGGCCCGTTTCACCTCGGGACTCCTGCCCTTGTATTACCCTCGGATACACCCCCATTGTTTTATATCCGGTCACCCCTTATTGTCCCCTTTCGAGTCACGATCCTATTATATTGTCTTTTATTGTTCTATCCCCGCTTTGCATTCCTTATTCTAATTTTGTTCATTGTGGACAATAACCACATGCTTTGCATACCTTGTTGTCCCACATTCCTCATTCCACATGTCGCTTCTTAACCTATATAAGTAGGACATGGATGTACATACCTCCTCATTCTGGGTATCGACTAGGCTTAGGCCCTTCTACCTTCTTCTCTTCTGTTAAAGTCCTCGACTCAGGCCGGCATCTTCAGCATCCCCCTGAGTATCTGTCTGTTGCAAATACAGTGGCACGCACGGCAAGTAGGGTGCAACGCACGAGTACGTTGAAGCCAACGCCACTACTTTTGGCCCGCAGGACTTGGCCATAGTCCGCCCGACCTTTCGACAACACCCTTCGGCAGTACCAAAGTCCGTCAGTATCTGACTCCTGACAGTGTTATGATGTGAAGGAATAATGTAATTGTAATGAAACATAATATTTCCCAAAGGTAACCAATGGCAAGGTTCAGAATAGGGCAAGGCTTCAAATTGTATGTTGCACCCACCAGATCGCACTGGTCTCTAATTTTGGAATAGCGAGACAGAAGAAAGGCTTAGTTGAAATCAAAGTCGATTATCTAACTGAGGACTGAACTACTGAATGTACAAGATCTTTATACTACTTTCAAATCTACGAGGAGTCGACTAGATTCCTATAATAGATGAGAAAGCCAAGGATTGTGTAAAGCAAGGACAGAAATACTATGTCCCAATCTTGGTCTCCTCTGTGACATTGAGGGGTGACATGTCACCCTGATTCCCAATGGAGTTACCCTATAAGGAATGTAGTAGCGGATTGGATATAAAAGATAGAACAGAATTGCAAATAAATGAAAGTAGAGCAGAACACAACTGAAAGGTTATTAAATGTAAATGAAGTGAAAATGGAATTGCGAGCATGTGGAGTTTGACATAAATGAGTGGAGTGAATTGACAGGAGCATGTGATGCCAAGACAGATACATGAGGTGCATATAGTCCATGGGCTGAGGGTGTATAGTCGAATAGGCGAGTGAAGGCAGAGTTGGGCTGAGCAGGCTGAAATGAATAGTCGGGCATGCTGGCATATGGTTCCTAACAGATGGTAAGGCATCGCCACTGGATTTCAGTGTCAAGTGTATCCCAGCTCTCAGTTTAATCTTTGAATGTAGGATTCCAAACCATTGATCTTATATCGTTGATCTCCCTCATCGGTCTAAGACTCTAAGGCTGTTAAGAAGAAGTTTCTTTAATCGTGTTATTGTGTGATGTCAGGTGGATTTTGTTTCCTCGCTCCTTTCAACCATTCTTCTTCTTCCAAAATGTTCAATAATTTTTGAATCTCATGTCATTTCCTCAGGGACATTCCTTACACCGGTTTGCATTATGTAAGGCGGGCACCAAATTGCACATGTATTCGTGGGGGAAAAAAGAGAACTGCAATTACTCAGTCAAATTGTAGCCATTCTGTCTGAAAATAAAAATATAACTTCTTCAACCCAATATGGAAGGAATGAAAATGTAAAATCCATGTAAATTTGCCACAATAAAAATTGTTTTTCAGACAGTTGGCCCTGATCAACCCCAGCTGCAGAACAGCTGTAGTAACACCAAATCAATTCAGACTTGTTAGATAATTTGCAGTAATATAATATATATATAGATGGAGGGCACCAACCACTTTTTAGTATATCAAAGTCCATTAGAATATTTTATATACTGTACTACAGTTGAGACAAGTAGTTTCTGCTTAATTATTGTTCTAGAGCCATTGTCAAGTCCACGATACCATGCTCTGATTTACGTGGCAGTACCAACCGACTGACCCTTACCTATATCATCCCTCACCAGTGTGTGGCATCGGCTCGGTACATTCGGTTCATTATTTGGTTCACTTTCCTCATCTCACCTCCTCTATTCATTATTATTCTTTCATTCCCTTTCCTTCCCTGTAACTGATCCCCTTTGGGACATTTACTACTTGCCTATTATTCGGTCATGGCCCTATTGTTTTATATTCAGCCATTTTCCATTGTTCTATTTTCACTCACTCTTTTGTTCTCAGCCATACTTCATTGTTATATTGTCATCCATATTCCTTGTTCTATTCTTAATCATTGTGGACAATACCTCCACATGATTCTCCATACCTTATTGTTCTCCATTCCTTGTGCCACCCTGTTCCACATCTCACTTCTCAACCTATATAAGTAGTGAATGTATGTAGATGGTTCTGTGTTCTGGAAATCAACTAGGTTTACGCCTTCTTGTCCTCCTTCCTCCTGTCTAAAGTCCTTTACTCAGGCTGACATTCTCAGCACGCTCCCAGGTATCTCTTCTGTCCCAAATCAGTGGCACACACAGAAAGTAGGGCGCAATGCACGAGCACGTTGAAGCCATGCCACTATGACCGGCCTGCAGGACTTGGCCACTTCCTGCTGTAGAGTTGCTCTAGGTAATTAATACCTAAAAGCCTGCGCGCACCGGTCCTTTTCTCTGGCGGGATCTAGGGCAGTTGTTCGGCATAGCTGGAATAGGTTCTGTGACTCGGCAATGTATGAACGAAAATAGAATGTGAATGAAATATGGTGTGATGTGACAGGGACATGACCTTGATGAGACGTGAATGCATCACGCTGACTAAGACTTGGACTTTGACTTTGGGACTTGAATACAATAGTCTAGACGTTTCTAGACTAGCCTTGACTTGGACTTGGAGACTTGACTTGGGGCTTTAACTTGTGAACTTGTTACTTGTTATTACAGAGGTGAGCCAGAGGCCTTTATATACAAAAACCAAGTAACGATGCGAAATGATGTGAGAGGTTGGCTATGTCAGTTGAATGACAAAGCACGAGAACAAAGTTACAAAAGAGGAAACTATGGAGAAACTCTGGAGAAATGGTACAGCATCGAGGCTGCACCAATAGGGGCTAGGGGCTATGATAGGGGGAGACTAACCAAAAAGGTAAGGATGATGAGTAACAATGAGAAAAGACTAACAGAATAGGAAACAGGTCTGAGTCATGCCAAGAAAAGGGGAAACATATAAAAGAAACAATAAGGAAGTCCACCGATAAACGTCTAACAACCTTGTCCACTACTCCTGAGGGGCCTTAGGATGAGTCAGGGAACTGAGTCATCTTGGAGTATTTCTAGGTCACAGGCAACATATCTTCCGCAATTTCTCCAGTATCCAATCCAAGGATAGGGGTCTGGGAGTAGGAGGACTAATGGGTATACGGTCGTGCACTCTCATTTTGTGTTTAAGAGTGAGTTGAATGGAGTGGGCGGGATAATCAGGATGGGATGGTGCCCTGAACTCTGCCTCATATTCCACTCTACTCCTATCACAATATGCTGGTCTAGACATCATTCCTAGAAATATGTATGGTTCTTGACTTTCTGGGAAATAGACTGCATCTCCTATCGCATATGACTGAGTGTAGATTGGATGGGATCGTCTTCTGAATGAGAAATGTGCTGGTGGGGGTACGCGAAGATAATGATATGTTAATGGTTCTGCCTGGATCTGTGTGTCATGGGTGTTGTAGCATTGCATGGGAATAAGCTCTGAAGAAGACATGATGACAAATTGAGAGTCTAAAGATCGGTGTGCTAAATAGAATGGTTGGCTGTGTGATGTGGCAACAGTGAAGGTAATATGGGATGAGTGCCGTCGGAGTCTGATTTGCAACATGGTTGAGATCGTCTGCTTTACTGTCACCACCAGCATCGTGAAGCCAGCACTATTACTATAATGCTCGGCCCATGCATTGTTGGCAATACTGGTGCCTGACCGCCATACAAACACAGTTCATTGGGAAAATATGATATTAAATCAACTACATTTTGCTCCTCTGTAGTTAATACCACATCACACTCTGTAGTTGTCAGGAGCTGGTTCTGGCGGACTTCGGTACTGCCGAAGGGTGTTGTCGAAAAGGTCAGGCGGACTATGGCCAAGTCCTGCAGGCCAAGAGTAGTGGCGTTGGCTTCAACGTACTCGTGCGTTGCACCCTACTTGCCATGCGTGCCACTGTATTTGCAACAGACAGATACTCAGGGGGATGCTGAAGATGCCGGCCTGAGTTGAGGACTTAACAGAAGAGAAGAAGGTAGAAGGGCCTAAGCCTAGTCGATACCCAGAATGAGGAAGTATGTACATGCATGTCCTACTTATATAGGTTAAGAAGTGACATGTGGAATAAGGAATGTGGGACAACAAGGTATGCAGAGCAATGTGGTTGCTGTCCACAACGAACAAAATTAGAACAAGGAATGCAAAGCGGGGATAGAACAATAAAAGGCAATATAATAGGATCGTGACTTGAAATGGAACAATAAGGAGTGGCCGAATATAAAACAATGGGTTCGTGTCCGAGGATAATACAAGGACGGGGAGTCCCGAGGTGAAACGAGCCGAGGAGTGCGGATGGCGAATGTGCCGAGCCGGGACCGGCGCACCAAGTGTTATGCGGGCGACGCGGGCACTTGGTCGTGGATATAGAGTAATTGCTCGGTCGGTACTGCCGGCGGATGGGTCTCGGTACGTGGGCTTGACAGTAGTCTATCATGCCCAGGCATGGGAGATGGTGCAAGAGAGGTTTTATGCCACTGAGATCAGTATGACATGTGTGAACTTTTGCACTGTGTTTCCAATATGAATTGTATAAACTCCATGAGTTTGCCAGAGTCGAAATGTGCAAGTAAACTCACCATTAGTACATGAAAAGCACTTTACCATGATAGGACCAGTTGGTGCCAACAGCCATGTGGGTCTGTGAAAATTGCTTCCAAAACCCCTAAGGGAATCTCTGGGTACTGGAAGCCAATGGCTTGGGCAAGATCTAACTGAACATCCTTGTGGCCACGCACTGAAGTGAAGATGATCTTAAGATATGCTCTCCTTCCGTTGTGATCATTGGTGTCAAGTACATGTACCGAGGACCCGATAACTCGGCGGTACCGACTAAAATACTCCATTAGTAACCAAGTACGAACCATTCAATGAGTTGTTCTCGGCCAGACGCACATATCGGTCACACCCCTCATTCCTACACCCACTCTTCATTCCTCGGTCCGCCTCACCTCGGCACTTCCTGCCCTTGTGTTATCTTCGTTTATGGCCTTGTTTTACAATCGGGCATTTCCTATTGTGCTAGGGCACGTCCTATTATTCTGTCCTTTATTGTTCTATTTCCGTTCTATATCTCTTATTCTAATTTTGCTCGTTGTGGACAATAACCACATGCTTTGCATACCTTGTTGTCCCACATTCCTTATTCCACATGTCGCTTCTTAACCTATATAAGTAGGACATGCATGTACATACTTCTTCATTCTGGGTATCGACTAGGCTTAGGCCCTTCTACCTTCTTCTCTTCTGTTAAGTCCTCAACTCAGGCCGGCATCTTCAGCATCCCCCTGAGTATCTGTCTGTTGCAAATACAGTGGCACGCATGGCAAGTAGGGCGCAACGCACGAGTACGTTGAAGCCAACGCCACTACTCTTGGCCTGCAGAACTTGGCCATAGTCCGCCTGACCTTTCGACAACACCCTTCGGCAGTACTGAAGTCCGTCAGTATCCGACTCCTGACAGTTGGCTACGATGAGCAGGAGCTCTCAAGATTTGAAAATTTCTTCTCACACTCTTCTTCTTCTGCATGCTTCTGAAGTACTTGATGCAATTTTGCCTTTTCCATTTCCTTGAGAGCAGATGTCCACGCACATCGCACATATCTACTCAGGGGGGTGAGAATGGCTGCTCCCAGACAAAGCCAACAATTGAGATGCAGAAGAAGAGCACGGACCATGCTATCCACATGGTGGGCATGGCGAGAAGTACCCAGACATTCCAAAGAATCGATGTAGCCTGTTGGGCCTCTTATGGTATGGTATCAGTGAAAGTTTGCTATTGCGGCATTGTGAACACCTACTTCTGCCCACTTAGAAGCCTGATACATACTCTTCATCATTCTGAACTGCAAGATATACACACATCCATAGACCAAACTCATTAGTGCACAAATTAAAGACAAGAATGCAGTTGTTCAAATGAAAGGTGCTGTTGAAGCTCCTGCAATCTGAAAAATCGAAAGTATTGCACTACAGTGAACAGGACCATGGTCAATCAACTCTGATTTTTCTTTTCCAGGGAAAGTGTTAAGTCTGCGTGTCAGGCGCTTAGCTAGTACTTCCGAGAGGGTTTTCCGGGTTAGTGCGAAGGTCCGTAACGGGGCCGAAGACCGAGACGGAAGTCGGACGGACTACGGACGGAGACGGAGGCGCCAGAAACTTAGGGTAGGTCGCAGAGTAGTTCAATCCGGTCACTGAGGTGTTCGAGGTCGAAGGGACTTGGCTTCAACTTATGTGTTGCGCCCTCCTCGATCATCTGTCCCTAATTTCGGAAAGGAGGCGAGAGTTTACTGGAAATGAATCGGAAACTGGTGGGAGACTAAATCGATATTCGTACTAGCGAACAGTCCAGTTGACTGTCAGACTATATACATGTGGCTTATCCTTGTACTATTTTTGCCGGTCATAAAACAATAAGAAAAGGAGTACAAGGGGTCAATAGTAAGGGAGAACAAGGGGTAAGGTTCGTGATACTAGTGCGTCGGTTATCGGGATGCGGAATCCTAAGTTACGGGAATCGGAATCGGACTAGTGGTGGTTCGGACGGATGTTACAGGAACGGGAACGGGAACGGAAACGGGTTTGATGGTCGGGGAGGATTCGGAAATGGGGGTGGGTGATTGTGGGGGTTGGTGTGGGTTTGTTGGAGGCATGGGGCGTAACAGAAAGTCGAACTACACACATCATTAATAGCGTGCTCACAACATTAAGTGTCTTCCAATCCTTCAAAACACTCTCTACAAATGGTTCCCAGCTCTCCTTAAACCTGATCAGGGCAGGGCTCACGTTCAGAGCCACCCACTCGTGGTTGGCTGGCCAACGATAAGCTTCATCCCTATTTCAACCATCAATCATACGCTGCACTGTTGGCCAACTGACTTCTGCATCTGCATATGCATAACTCACTTGTGTGAAATATATCGAAGGAAGATGCAGTGCTACTTATATAGGTTAAGAAGTGAGATGTAGAATCAGGGTGGCATAAGGAATGGAGAACAATAAGGCATGAACAGCATGGGGAAGTATTGTCCACAATGATCAGGAATAGAATAAAAGAATGTAAACAAGAATAGAACAATGAAAATAAAATAATAGGAATGTAGCCAAGAATAAGATAATAGAAAATGACCAAACATAAAACAATAGGGTCATAGCTAAGGATAGAATAATAGAAAAATGTCCTGAGATGGAATGGGCTGAGAAATAAAGAATAAACAGGGTGGGATTGATGGATAATGAACAAGGGAAGTGTTATAGCCCATGCCCTCAAACAAACCCACACTAACCCCCACTACCACCCGCTTCCGTTCCGAGACCTTTCTGATCGACCAAAGCCCGAACAACCAATTTCCGAATAATCTGAAATACATTCCGAGGCCCCCGATTCCGACCCCCCGAATCCGACCCTCCGAAGACTCCGGAAATCAAGGTTCCGTCACGATCGATAACTGACGCGCAGGACTATCGCGTACCTCGCTCCCTTGTTCTCCTTTATATTGACACCCTTGTACTTCCTTTCTCCTTGTTTTATGACCAGCTAAAGTTAGTACAAAGAGCGTTACATGTATATAGTCTCACAGTCGACTGGACTGTTCGCTAGTACGAATATCGATTAAGTCTCCCACCAGTTTCCGATTCACTTCCGGTAAACTCCCGCCTCCTTTCCGAAATTAGGGACAGACGATCGAGGAGGGTGCAACACATAAGTTGAAGCCAAGTCCCTTCGACCTCGAACACCTCAGTGACCGGATTGATCTATTCCGTGACCTGCCCTAAACTTCCGGCGCCTCCGTCTCCGTCCGTAGTCCGTCCGATCCCGATCTCGGTCTTCGGCCCCGTTACGGACCTTTGCACTAACCCGGAAAACCCCTTCGGAAGTACTAGCTAAGCGCCTGACACGCGGACTTAACAAGAAGAGTGGATAATGGATAGGAATGGGGGATGTGGATGATGAATGTGCTGAGCTGAGGCTGACGTACCAAGTGATTTGTATGTGGCTTGGTCACTTGCACATGGACTTAGACTGATCCTTCGGTCGGCACTGCTGAGTTACCCGATACTCGGTATACATACTTGACAACCAGTTCAAGTCTCCAGCATGAGAAAGTGCTACAGGAGGCCCAGGGCATGGAATCTTAAAGAAAATACATTATCATCAATTTTGAGATGCAAAACCAAATAAAAACATTAGCAGAACTCACCTTTGAACCCATATTTGAACTTGCTTCCTACCTCAAGTCCCCAGCTTACAGAGGAGGAGCACATACCAGCCATCAAGGAATTTCCCACTTACTTCCCACTTTGAGTCCCAGCTCATGGAGGGCACCTACCAGCCATAGGCTAATTCCCACTTCCATTTCACCTTGAAAATATGGGAGTCCTGGTGCAAGCTACAGTGTACAATGGTGAGTAGGTCACATGTAAGTATGGAATGAGTCTTGAAAGGCAAACTTGACTGCTCACCAGATGATACACATTTGTGGATCCAAAACTGGTTTGGGTGTAGCACATCCAGGGTGCATTGGTGTGTAATGTGTGCATATTATGGCAGTTGTCATATTCACAATGGCATATGGAGAGTACATGTTAGTCATCGGCATTGATGACTCAGTTGGCAAGGAGAGGAATGCCTGGAAAAAGGAGTTTGTCTGGATATTCAAAGAAATTTAGTAGGTGACTATGGATATATCAATAAATAAAGCCACAAACACCTGAAACTGACTACATCAAACAGCGAGCATGCTCCCATGTCATGCACCAATGAAGCTCCACCTCACATGCTCCAAGTCCCAGAGAATGATTTCTCACCTGACTCTGGACCTCAAAGTATTCTAGTCAATCTTATGCCAGAATTGGTCAGACAAATGCTCAGGACGATCGATAAGGTATGCACCAATGACCAATACAAAACACCAAGCAAACCAGAATGTGTATTCATTCTGTGGCAGATGCCTATCATGACTGCAGTCAAAATGAACCGGTTGAACCCCATATTGAAGGTACACCTAGTCACTCAAAATGTTGAATAATATATGACTTGAAAAAAATGTGTACCCAAGTAGTGATGTCTGGCGTCTAGGAGAGGGCAGTGGCATCTACTGATGCATTTGTGAGCATACACCAATACAAACCATAGCAGGGAATGTACCTATTTGGTTATGGCACATCGGTGGTTGATGTTTTGGAACCTGTCAAGACTGTGGTGTTAAGTTAATAACACTTCCAATCTCTATGACTGTGGAATAAACAAGTCTAAGAGAATACTAAACTTTGCTGCAGCACAACTCTGGAAATAATTTAATATTTGTACCTTGGTTACAACCCTCTGTAATAACTTGACAAAGTTAAGATGACTGGATTGTAATGCATTTCTTAGCAGCAAAGACTAATAGTCTGCAAAGTCTGTATTAGACTTATGGACACTATCGGGGTCCAAGTATTCCTAAAAGAAGGGAATGCGCCCAGAGGCTAGAGGAAATAAGTGGATTGACTTGAGATTCAAGTTAATTCACTCTGAGGTAAAGACAGGACAAATGTATTGCTTGTGAGGCAACAACACTTAACTGTAGAGTATCTCTGGTCAGGAAAATCAACTGAGCAGATCAACCCTTAAAGCAGAATATAATTGACTAGAAAATCAATAGCCAATATCACCCTGTAGAATCACAAGGATGTCACCTACCCTTGGCATCAAGCAGGAAAATCAACTACTTAACTAAGACTAATACAGGAAAATCAA
>QLPG01000138.1:10940-26459 GCA_003314385.1 Gomphus sp. MG54 | reverse complement strand
TTGGGTATACATTTGATTCAGCCTCTACCCTTCGCGTTGACAACCAATCTGCAATCTCTTTTGCCAAAAACCCTGAACACCATGGTCGGATGAAACACCTTGATTTGAGGTTCTTCTGGCTTCGTGATGAAGTTGCAGCTGGCACGCTCAGTCCTCTATTCATTCCCACCACTGACATGGCTGCTGATTTACTCACCAAGCCATTGGAGCGAGTTAAAGTGGAGAGGTGTAGGAAACTGATGGGGATTGAAAAGCATATGTGAGTTTTGCAGTGATAACTCATCAGGGGGGGGTGTTGGGGTATGATTTCATTCCCCTGCATTGTGTTTTATTCTTGCACCTTTGTGTTGCTATGGTGTGCTTTTCATTCCTGCATTTGCGTGTTCTGGCGCTTAAAATAAGCACCCATAACGACGCACCATTCCACACCTTTGGGTCTTGTCTTTAGCTTCCATATTGACAAGCCCCAAAGGTTAGTAGATACTTTGTTACATACATGTCTTTAGCTTCCATATTGACAAGCCCCAAAGGCACTTGTTGCTCTGTGTGTCAGTTATCAGTCTGATTAGACCTTCCCTGCCATCAGGATCTGGGTGTTGAGGTGAAAAGAATGACCAGACTGGGAATTGAACCCAGGGCTATAGCGAATATAGCTATGGTGTTAACCACTACACCATCTAGTCCACATGGGTAACCTTTCAGGATGACTCATATAATGAAGACCACTTCATGTTGAGTGACAGAGCCCTAGTTGGTTATCAGATTGTCAATACTACTCATAGAGCTCTGTGTTGTCTTAGAAATTCATTAAGACTCATGAGGCATGAATAGTATGTGGGATTAGACAACCCAATACTGGGTCAGGTACTGATAGAGTTGGTGGCCCCTGGTTATCATTTTTGGGTAGGTCACCCCCTTCATTTGGCCAGATGGCATGTAGTGGAACAGTGTCGGTGTTTGTGGCTATCCTAGGGAATGATATTTCGTCAAAGATGACATCCCTCAACACTGACACCTTTTGTGTTACAGGGTTGTATACCTTCCATCCCTTGAATCCATCTTCAAAACCAAGAAATATGTATTATTAGTGCAAGGCCCTAGTGATTCGTGCTCTGTTTTCTGAATATGAACATACATTCAGCATCCAAAAGTTCTATACATAGTAAGTCAGGCTTCTGTCCTTTCCAGACTTCATAAGATGTCATGTTAGAGAGCACTGATGATGGTATGATGTTAAGGATATGTATAAGGTTGTTATCACCCATGCCCCCAATGAACCCACATTAGTCCCCATAACCACCCACACCTTGGCTTCCAAATGGTTTTCATGAGGGGGTTTGGTACTCTGGGGGCAGAGGGACTAGGGGTTGCGGGTTTACAGAAGCGGAAGGGCTGAAAGATGGGAAGTGCTGGGGGCTTGGGACTGTTCATGGTATTAGGTTGTACAACTAGTTGTTCGAGTTATTTGAGGTTGCAGGGACTTGGCTTCAACTTATGTGTTGCACCCTCCTCAATCATCTGTCCCTAATTTTGGAAAGTCAGAGAGTTTACTGGAACTGAATTGGAAACTACGATACAGAATTAAGTCGATATTTGTACTAGCAAATAGTCCAGTCGACTGGGGGCTGATATACATGTAACTAATCCTTGTACTATCTTTTTCCAATTAAAGACAAGGGGGAGAAAGGAGTATAAGGGGCTAATAGAGAACTGTCAAGTACACGTACCGAGGATCTGGTAACTTGGCGGTACCGACTAAGATACTCCATTAGTAACCGTGTACAAGTCACTCGATGAGTTGTTCTCGGCTCGACGCACATATCGGTCGCATTCCTCACTCCCATCCCACTCCTACTCCTCACCCCTCAGTCTGCCTCACCTCGGGACTTCCTGCCCTTGTGTTATCCTCGGTTACAGCCCTTGTTTTATAGTCAGGCACTTTCTATTGTCCTATCCTCGGTTACATTCTTATTATCCTATCCTTTATTGTTCTATCCCCATTTTACATTCCTTGTTCTAATTTTATTTGTTGTGGACAATAACCACATGCTCTGCATACCTTGTTGTCCCACATTCCTTATTCCACATGTCACTTCTTAACCTATATAAGTAGGGCATGCATGTATATATTTCCTCATTCTGGGTATCGACTAGGCTTAGGCCCTTCTACCTTCTTCCCCTCTGTTAAGTCCTCGACTCAGGCCGGCATCATCAGCATCCTCCCGAGTATCTGTCTGTTGCAAATAGGTGGCATGCACAGCAAGTAGGGCGCAATGCACGAGTATGTTGAAGCCAACACCACTACTCTTGGCCTGCAGGACTTGGCCATAGTTCACCCGACCTTTCGACAGTACCCTTCGGTAGTACCGAAGTCCATCAGTAACCGAAGCTTGACAAGAATGAAGAACAAGGGAGTGAGGTCTGCGATGATCCTGTGCATTGTTTATCAAAGGAGTGGAACCTAGGTCACAGAATCACAGGGGTTCAGGATTCAGAACTTTGGGTTGATGCAACAGATTTGCAGAAAGCGATCGTTCCAGGCTTTTAACAGTTGGAAGTCTTATGGACTTGACAGTATTGACCAGCTCAAGACTGAGATTTAACTAATTACCTAAGAACTGTACATATAGTCTGGCAGAGTAGCGGAGTCCAGTAATAAGTAATAGAGAGAGAAGGGAGAAATCATGACACCTTGTCTTTCCTCTCCCTCCAAACCAAAATTCATTCCACCCATAGCATGGTTGTAAAAAATGTGTGCAGAAGTTGGCAATTCCATGTCAGATTCATAATCTGTAGGTGTTGTTGGAGACTCTATATGTTCATTTGCTTCAGTAACCTGATCCTTATTCTGATTTAATAGTCCAGTAATGTTTTGTTTTTGTTTTGGATGGCAGCCAGCAGGCATTTTTTTCTCAAGGCCAGGTAATGAATGTGCCAGATTTGTATTTATTTGTTTATGAGTTGGTATATAGTTATTTTTTCACAAATTTATTGGAATGATACACTACTTAATCGTAGCTATTGATTGCACATTTTTCCCAGATTTTTTGGTTTTTTTTTTGGGGTGTGTTGCCAAAATTTTAACACATGTCCAAAATAAAAATAACTTTTGAGAAAAATTGGCTCATACCATTGACTTTATTTTGATGTTAGATACTTCTTTGAATGATCTATTATCAATTTCAATGAGCTGATTTTGCCAGAAAATTGGGTTAAAATTTTTGGTTGAGTTTGCTTGTCCCATACTGTAATCTATCTTTTGATGCAGGCATCTGATGTTATTCTAGGGCTATTACATAGAATAGTAAATGATTTTAAAGCTGAGACCGCTATTTAGTTGCACTTTATTTCTACAGATCAATCGCAATGTTGGGCTTAGTTGTGGAAAAGTTAAAAATCGTTTCAGTTTACCTTAGTTCAGCGGAGTTGTAGGAGTTTAAACCAGTGAAGGTTGAACTTATAATGGCCTCTGTGTTTCCAATCGTCGCTGGTACTCAGTCTTACGACTGGGGCAAAATTGGTTTGGATTCCAAGGCTGCTCGATATGCCTTAAATGGCATTCCTGACTTCAAGCTCGAAGAGTCCAAGCCGTATGCCGAGGTTCGCTCGCTGCATAGTTTTATAATAACCTAGATATTAATTTCTCCCCTTCCAAGTTATGGATGGGGACACATGGAACGTTACCATCTCATCTGATCAACACTAAACAGAGTCTTTCTGATTACTTAGCAACACACACCGAACTGATTGGATCAAAGATTTATGATCACTTTCCGGAGGCTCAAACGGGCAACTTGCCGTTTTTGTTTAAAATCTTGGCCATTCAAAAAGCTCTCAGTATCCAAGCACATCCAGACAAGACACTTGCTGAAAGACTGCATGCCGAGCATCCGGAATTATACAAAGGTGCGTATAAGAGAGGGTATGACAAATTACGAACGTTAGCCTCCTCATATGCCCTCACAGATGCAAATCACAAGCCAGAAATGGCCATTGCCCTTACCCCATTCACCGCATTATGCGGTTTTCGTCCCCTTCAGGAGATCGACACCTTCTTGAATCATGTACCAGAACTCGCTTCCCTGATCCCCTCCACAGTCCTCTCCTCTTTCCACTCTATATGCAGGACCTCTAATTCTGACGACCTGAGCAGAGCTGCTCTTCGTGATGTGTTCACTGCTCTTATGATGACACCTCAAGACCTTGTTAAATCACAGCTGCGTATACTCATTCGGCGTTACAGGTCAGACGGACACGTGGTTGAGGAAGAGAATGTGCGTGATCTGGTAGTAGAGCTGGATCGTCAATTCCCCGATGATATTGGTGTTTTCTGCGTGTATATTTTGAATGTGGTTAAATTGCAGCCAGGGGAAGCCATTTTCCTCGGAGCGGGCGAACCACATGCATATGTAGCTGGAGGTAAGGGTACATGTTAATTTGTATTTCTCACCCTAAAAACTTGTTCGTTGTAGACATAGTCGAGACAATGGCTACTTCGGATAACGTTCTTCGTGCTGGCTTAACCCCCAAGATGCGCGACGTGTCCAATCTTGTCTCCTCACTTACATATCATGCAAGAGCGCCTTCCGCACATATTGTCACTCCTGCTCCGTTCTCGCGAGGGTCAGAACGTACGAAACTATACAACCCACCTATCCCAGAGTTCGCTGTTCTATTGGTAAATGTCCCTGCAGGTGACAAAGAGACACATGTTGGCTTAGAGGGTCCAAGCATCTTGATTACAACCGAAGGAAAAGGGAGAGTAGCATGGGCGGGGGGCCACCTTATGGTCCAAGAAGGTTCTGTGTTATTTGTGGGGGCTAACACAAAGGTGACTTTTGATGCAGATGAGAAACTGATACTATTCCGTGCATTTGTAGAAGCGTGATGTTACCGTGTTCATAGAAATATTTCTTGGTAATGACTTAGAACTTCCACCATCACCACTCATCTCCTAAATTATCATCGAGCGATCCATCTAGCGGCCAAAATGTCTCAATTTTGCTGTGTTCACCATGATCCAGTATTTTAATAGCATCCCAGAACAACGTCTCAGCATCTTCTGCTGCCTGGTCTGCGTTGTTTGTCCAATCCAAAGACAAGGGTGGTACAACGAAAGTCCGCGAATTAATGGGACCAAATTTCTTGCGGTCTTGATGCCGATTATAAAAGAGAGAGAAGTCGATGCAATTTGCCTGAGGGTTGACTTTGGAACTCGACAGCGTAACAGCAGACAGATATGGTGTCAGGAGCTCCTCAGGAGTGCTCGATAACGTGTCAATTTGAGTCCATAGGTATAATATATCTGAGAGGTCATGGTTTGAAATTTCCTTTTCTGAGACATAAAAAACCTCACATTTTCCCTTTGGACAAGACAACGTGCTTTCTCCCATCTGTAGGATACGCACGACGTTGGGAGCCTTACCCTCAGGTAGAGATCCAGGGGCAAACGTAACTACTGCACTATCGAGTTGAGGATGGACTGAGGCTGCATCACCCGCACCATCAGCTGCAGCCTCATGCAAGCGTGTTTGATTTGAGATTTGTGGAGATGAAGGAAAGGCCATCGGGTGGTCAATGACCACGATACCACATACATAAACAGGCCCCTCGGCATTTGCTTCAAGTGAAGTCAAACCCGGAAGGTAATCTTGAGAAGAAATGATCAACTCTGCGGTGAGGACGTCAGGCACTTCTTCCAAACGAATAGAAGCGAGGGTGGCCTCCGAGGAAGACGTCTCCGAAGGAAGCTCCAACGAAATTACTTTCCGACCCAAGATATACATGCCACCATTGACGGCACATGTTCTAGAAACAACGTGGATGCGTTGCATAGACCATATCAAGGAGAGCGCACCGACAAAACCCTTGGGCTAACTCTCCAAGACCCCCGTAGTGCCCTATCAAGAACGGTGAACTTCCATACCGTCCTGCGGATCGGAGAAACCCGCGTAAGCGCTTGAGAGCAGGCAATGTAGGATCTTTCACAAAAATTTCGACATGAAATTTGATCAATGGTGGATTGCTCACCTGTCGATGAGGAGCAGTATGCTAACGCATAAAGGATCGCTTCACAGACATTCTCACCCAATGAAAACTTGTGTCTTATAAACTCCCCAAAAGGTGTATCTTCTTGCCCTAGAATTTCAGCCCTCTCTTCGAATTCACCCGCCGCGAACTGAATAAATCGCATAAGTTTTCGTTTGTCTATGAGAGACACATGGCGGGTTTTAAAAACGTCCTCTTTGTTGCCAGGGACATGCTCTATTGTGTCATGGCGGTATATGAATGCAGCGTCCAGGAGTTTGAACTGGCCGTAGCGTGAAACCCCCGAAAGAATCAGAGCATTTATGAGGGGTCCTGAAGATGGGATGAGAGCTGGTGCAAGAGAGAGGTAATATGAACGCGAGAAAGGTAAAGGGCTCTCAGACGAAGGACAGAAATTGGTGAAGCGGGGGGATGGTAAATTTGACCACTGAAGTAGTTCGTCATGAGACATGCTGGCTTCATCTCCACCGTAATAAGAGTTCTGGTCAACATGTGCTACTTTGAAGCCAGCCTTTGCAAGAGCACTTTAAGAGGTTGTTAGCTTGAGTATATTAAACATTCTTTAACTCACGCAGCAGTTATAGACTGGGTCAATCCCGTTCCCAACACGAGTATATCAAAATGAGTATTCATGGGCAAAATTACATATTGTAATCACGTGACTGACCCTTTCGCCATGTCCTCCGCAGGAGACCCACATTCCCCACGATCCTCACAATCGCCCCCCCCTGAAGGATTGGGCGCTGTGCACGATGAGCTTTTAGGCCTAGCACATGCACTATATAACCTTGGCACCACCGTACTGAATGATTCAACAAAAGAGAAGCCTGGCATAGATGGCGTCATTCCGCCAAAACCTGTTGGAGCTCGTGTGTGAGTAGGCATTGGGTTGCAATTTGATCGCTTTTGGTATTGATTGGACGTACTAATTGGACTTAGGAATGAGGTAATCCAGCATTTGGCGACGGTCGAGGATCTCGCTCACGACGTGAAGACTTTTATTCCCTACCAAGTCCTCGTGTAAGAATGACAATTGTTGAAGCCTATCATGATATCAATGACGTTGTGAAGTGACATTGACAACGGTCGGAACCCTATGAATCTGACACGCGAACGTATTGAGCGTGCTGCAGTTGAAAATCAGTTTATGAATGGAAAGATTACTGCTGTTCAGGTATGAACATCTCTGTACTTTCTACGTTGTTGCTTACTCTTCTAATGGTCAAGTCATATAAATCATTCCTTGACGTTGCGCTTGCAGAGCACTTTCCTGAACTTGCACCTCACCTAGAAGATGGACCCACAGCTATGCCAAATGGGACTGAGCCACTCCCAGTGACCAATGGGAAAGTAGAGTCCAAGGGATGACACTCTGAATTTTACTGAGACTGCGGCTCCCTGGCCATCTGTATCCTTACCTTTCTTTGTGCATCATTACCACAGTATAATTTATTTCTTTTAACCTAGTCCTTCTCTCCATATGCCAATAGCCACCTATCAACTTCATCCGTCTCCATGACACGCCAATGGCCTTGCACTTTCTCGTCTTCATCTGGCGATGATGATACAATCCCGATTTCTATCTCGCCTGCCTTGAAGTCAGTAGAATGCACTGTCGAGATAGCCTCAATCGCAAACTGGTTCGGGAATTAGTGAGGGAGAATGCATAATATTGTGTGACTCACATCAATGACTTCGGCCCGTCCCAGGGTATCGCCAGCCTGCTTCGCATCTATTTCTCCAGGCGCACCTCCACTCCCCAAACCACTTCGTTCGGTCTCTGCTGCCAGCCTTTTCCACTTCTTCTCCAAGTGGTTCATTGCTTCTTGTTGCTTCTGTCCAGCTGCCGTAGCATGAAAGCCAACGAAGTAGCCTGCGGGATCAAGCTTGAAAACCTGAGGTCCAAATTCAGGGTCATGTCCAATCAATATCATGGCTAAAGAGGACAACGAATGAGAAGCGAGTGCGTTAATAAGGAAGAACAGTACCTACCAATGCCTAATGGCCGCATGGCTGCCCGTTGTGTATAGACCTGGTTGATGTTGGCAAGACGTCGTGCCAGGGCGTCCGGAGTGATTTCATATCCAAACTTATAACGCCAGTCGGCTGCTTCAGCGCGCGCGCGAGCAACTTGGGCACGAGCATCGGCTGTGGTGTATAGTTGAAGAACGGAAGAGCAGAGAAACGTTGCCGTTACGAACCAATAAGTCCAGTCATCACACAACCAATAGTGGGCGTGATGCTGAATAAATGCGTAACTGTATCTGCATCGAGAAGCTTGTCCTATAGAATGCCAATCAGAAAGTACGTCTCTCCAAGGAAGCATTCTAGAAACACGCACTGGAACTTTCTTCTGAGTGATTACTACAGCTGTATCCTTTCCTCGTACGGCGACAGCGGTATGACCTGATCCCGATATTGCCTTGAAGGCGTACTCTGGCAGAGAACAAGCATGGCGTAATTAAGGGTTACCTCACAGCAAACGTGATGATACGCACCGACTTGGTACAAACGACCCTCTGGGGAAAAAACGGTGAGATATCTAGAGGTGATTGTAATGTCAGAAACCACTCAGATAAGAGCATGTATATTTGACCTATCGTATGATGTACGAGACATGGTAAACAGACGAGAGGCAAGATGAGAGGAAACGCGTACGCGTCACGACGGCAATCGCCGAATGGGTTCTTAGTTTCCCAGAAATTTCATAAAGCGAGCAGTATTCGACCGACCAATTCTCCTTGTTGATATCGTTTCTATTGGTTCAATCAACGTGTATTGTAACAACAATTGGCTCTCAAGTTTTATTCTTTTGCACCCTCTTCTCGATCTTCCTGCATGCTCATGGCAATAGCCTTTGCAATTGCATCTTCTTCATTCATCTCTTCATCCTCCGGTGCATCTGCTGAACTCGTTGAACCACTCTTCTTTGGTGCTGATGCATCTCCCATGTCCACATCCTCACCACTCTGCTGTGATAATGCAAGAGCCTGAGCAAGAAGAGCCTCTTCATCTTCTGCATCTGCCTCATCTGTCGACTGTGGAGCTCGAGTGGCTCCGGCGGGTGGTGCAAAAGACAGCGGTGCCGCGGGGGAAGCCAGACCTTCAGATATGGAAGGTAGCGTGGTGTTTTCCACTGTGGTTGCGGCAGGTGCAGAGGCAGCTTGTCGTGCTCGCTCTTCTTCTAGAGACATTCGTAATGCCTGTGATATAGGAAGTAACGTGACCATGTGGAAGTGAGAGCGCATCCAATAGACAAAAAACTCGACGCACCATGGCAAGTTCTGGATCAAGAGATGGATCGATGCCGAACTCAAAGCTGTTGCTCGCAGCTACAGCACCTGACCCTGACGCCTCGCCTGCCGCTCCACCGCCAGAAATATCTTCACTAAGAATTGGGGAATTAAGTATAATATCTGAAAGAATACTCGGGCCAGGTGGGATGGTTACAAAATGACTATGAATGAAAAATGAGAAGGTGAAGAAACACGCCAATTCACAGTTAAGCACCTATTGTCGCCACTGATCACATTGTCCACGAATGCCTTCAACACGGGCTCATTCATACCTCGGCCTTCCTCATCTCCGAAGCAGACAACATCGACTGCTACATTATTTTTCTTGAGTTTTTTGGCCAAACGAACCATGCTCTTCTCATCTGCTCCGGCACCTGTAAGCGGGGATCCTATGAATAGAATGATGCGTTGTCGAAGGTTTTTATTCTGGCGATGTTTCAAAGCAAGCTGTGCGACGCTTAAGGAAGTAGGGATATCCGATTGGCCTGAAATGCGTTGCGAAGAGGTGTGCAATCCTTGGAGGATCTGACCGAGGTCCTTGGTATGTGTTACAAGAACTTCAGGGCTGTGGTCTCATAAGCTTCAGAATCCAAATTTGGGTGATGCAGTGACACACCCCTTTCCCGCACTGGTCATACAACCTACTGTGTTTTCTGGGTTGGAATCAATCTTGGAGTTGAACACAGTGGTCACTGCATCTGATTGAGCTTCAAAACGCGTGGGTTGAAAATCTCCATTCCGCATATACTCTGAGTTATCGATAATCATCATAGTAGCTTCGAGTGGCATGCTGGCGAGCAGCTAAAGGTGACGCGGCAAATGTGCGCGAGCGTAAGCGGAGCTTGAACTCGAATAAGTTTGATCGCGCGTCCCTTGCACCTTCCCGGCTTAGGTATATCACTCTGAGATATCCCCATTCGCTCTCTCAAATTCTCTTTATGCTCTTAGTGCTTCTCTTCTTCTCTGGGGGATATTCAGAATGATAAGAACATACAATCATCTGGTGAATACCAAACAGACTTTTAAATAGCACCTGAAGCATAAACTGTCTCTATATTCCTTAAGTATCGGCAAGTCCACAAAATTTTTTTAGCTTTTCACACTTTTGAGTGCTTTCAGGCTTTCTAGAAAGCCTGCAATTCACAAGACAACAATTGACATTTTTATCGCTTACAATTAGTATGGCACATGCCTATAACACAGTTATTTGAATAAATGGCAAATTTGACTTGCCAACTTAGAACAACTGGCAAACTTGCAAACCTTCAAAAAACTAAACTTGCTAAAAATCACACTCAACTGGCAAGGCTTGTAACTTTTGGTCTTACATGACCTGTGCAAACTTGTGTGAGTGCTAAAATGAATACGCATATGGCATGTTCGAGTTGAAGCATACACATATGGTGTGTTTGAGTTGGTGTATGCGCATATGGCACGTTCGTGTTGGCATGTGTGCATATGGTGCATTTGTGTTGGCATGTGTGCCACAGGCATGTGGGTGCACTGCACACCCGACACCCGTCGACCCGTGGGAAAAAACCCATGGGTTGACAGGTTTGGGTTTCCTATGGGTCAGGTGCAGGTCACCCACATTTGACCTGTAGGTGACCCATGCCATTCCCTAGCCAAAGGTGCCAGCCCGAGTAGAGGACTTTACAGAGGAAAGAGAAGGTAAGGGGCCTAAGCCTAGTTGATACCCAGAATGAGAGAGTATGTACATGTATGTCCTACTTATATAGGTTAAGAAGCGACACGTGGAATAAGGAATGTGGGTCAATAAGGTATGCAGAGTATGTAGGGGTATTGTCCACAATGAGTAAAAATAGAATAGAGGAATGTAGGTGGGGATAGAACAATGGAAATAGAATAATAGGGATGTGGCCAAGGATAAGACAATAGGGAGTGACCAACTATATAAAACAACAGGGTTGTGGCTGGGTGTCAAGCTTCAGGTACTGACGGACTTCGGGACTGCCAAAGGGTTGGGCAGAAAATGGCCAAGTGGCATTAGGGAATGGCACGGGTCACCCACGGGTCAAATGTGGGTGACCCCCACCCGACCCATGGGAAACCCGAACCCATCAACCCATGGGTCGACAGGTCTCAGGTGCATGCCGCACCCACACGCAATACGTTGCATATGTGGCAGCGTGTGCATCGCGTTCGTCACGGCGCATGCACATACGTCGCGAATGTGGCGGCGCATGTGCGTATGGGTGTTGCGTACGTTGCGTTCGTCATGGCGCATGCGCATACGTCGCGGCGCATGCGCATATGGGCGTTGCGTACATCGCGTTCGTCACAGCACATGCGCATACATCGCATATGTCGCATATGTGGCGGCGCGTGCGCATATGTCGTGTACGTCACGCTCGTGGCGTCGCATGCGCGTATGGTGCGTTCGTCGCATTCGGGGCGTCACATTCGTGTCGGCGCATGCACGTACGCGTTCGTCGCGTTCGTGTCGGAGTTGACACCCTGGGTTGGGCCCGGGTCACGGGTGCTCGCGGTTTGACCTGCACCCACACCCAAGGACACCCGACCCGGTGACCCGTGCAGGTTGGCCTGACCCGTGCATTTCCCTAAGTGGCATTGGCTTTAATGTACTTGTGCATTGCACCCTACTTGCTGTGTGTGCCACCGATTTGCAACAGACAGATACTTGGGAGGATGCTAACAATGCCGGCCTGAGTCGAGGACTTAACAGAGAGGAAGAAGGTAGAAGGGCCTAAGCCTAGTCGATACCCAGAATGAGGAAATATGTACATATATGTCCTACTTATATAGGTTAAGAAGTGACATGTGGAATAAGGAATGTGGGACAATAAGGTATGCAGGGCATGTGGCTATTGTCCATAATGAGTATAATTAGAATGAAGGAATGTAAACGGGGATGGGACAATGAAAATAGAATAATAGGATCATGGCCAAGGATAGGACAATAGGGAGTGGCCAATTATAACACAAGGGGGTCATAGCCGAAGTTACGACAAGGATAAGATATCCTGATGTAAGACAGGTTGGGGGACGAGGATTGGAATGGGTAGGATTACTGGGTTGGTGAGTAGGATAAAATGGATAAGGGATGGGGATGAGAAATGGGAATGAGGGATGTGCAGAACCAGGGATGGTGTATTAAGTATGTTGCTTGGTCATCGGCTGGGTACATGGTTGGTACTGCCGAACTACCGGGCCTCAGTACGTGCTCTTGACACTGGGGATAAAACAAGGACAGGATGTCCCGAGGTGGGTTGAGGAATAAAGAATGGATGGGGTAGGATTATGTTGGCAGGGAAGGTCTAGAGACTCTTAACTGTCACATACAGAGAGCAACAATGGCCTTTGGGGCTTGTCAATATGGATGCTAAAGACAAGTATATAACAGAGTAACTACTAACCTTTAGGGCTTGTCAATATGGATGCTAAAGACAAGACCCAAAGGTGTGCAATGGTGTGTTGTTATGGGCGCTTATTTTAAGCGCCAGAGAACACAAATGCAAAAGTGAAAAGCATAAAAGAGAAACAAAGATGCAAGTGCAAAACACAAATGCAGGGGAATAAAATCATGACCCAACAGATTAATAGATGGTGAATGAGGCAGAGTGGACAAGGGGTAGGGACAGGTAATGTAGATGGTGAATGTGCCGAGCCAAGGCTGGCATACCAAGTGACTTGCATGCGGCTTAGACACTGGTATGTAGGCATAGTCTAACTGCTTGGTCAGCACTGCCGAATACTGGACACTCGGTATGTGCACTTGACAAAGGAATGGAGAACAATAAGGTATGAAGAATCATGTGGAGGTATTGTCCACAATGATCAAGAATAGAATAATGAGATATGGCTGAAAATATAATAATGAGTGAGTGGGTGAGAATAGAACAATGGAAAATTGGCTGAACATAATACAATAGGGCTATGACTGAATATTAAGTGAATAGCAATTGTCCTGAAGGGAAACAGGTAAGGAGAAGGATAGGGGATGAAAGAATAATGAAGAATAGAGGTGATGGGGTAGGGAGAGTAAACCAAATGATGTGCCAAATGTACCAAGCCAAGACTATGTACTGGTGAGGAATGGCTTGTCATTGGTGTGTGGGATTAAATGGTAAGGGTCATTTGGTTGGTACTGCTGAGTGAACTGGAGCTTGGTATCGTGGACTTGACAGGTCCATACACCCTGATCTGATCTAGCTCAGCTGCACAACCATTCCTACCGTTTCTGAAGACTTTCCAGTTGTGAATATTAAACAATGATCCTCTGCTTACCCATCCAGGATTCTGTCCTATGATCTGAAGTTCCACAATTCTTACAGCTCTACAATTCTGCTTTTGTGGTAGGTGCCTCAGGGTTTCCCATGTACCTTACTTCCCTTGTTCTTTTGTTTTCCATTAGCCCTTGTATTCTTCCCTCCCCTTGTCTTTTGAGTCTTTTGACTGGACAGCAAAAAATACAAGGTAGTCTACATGTATATCAACCTCCAGTCAACTGGACTGTTTGCTAGTTCAAATATCAACCTTAATTTGTGTTTCCAGCCTAATTCTGACTTAGTATCCACATGTGTGTTTTGACTTTCCAAAATTAGAGACAGATGATTGAGGAGGGTACAACACATAAATTGAAGCCAAGTCCCTCCAACCGTGAATGCATTGTATGACTAGTCATCTAAGTCTTCATCGTAACTCGACCTCTAGTCTAGGTCCCAGTGATTTGTCATCCATCTTCTGTCACTCCCATCTTATGACAATCTAACCTTTTGACCTTCATCCCCCCTCATCCACAGACCCTTCCGCCCTCTATGGAATCCTTTCAGAAGCCTATGGAATCCTTTAGTATCTGTTTAATTAAGTACCTGACATGCGGATTTTAGAGCTTGGTACATTTCCTTCATATATTCAGTCCATCCCATCTTCTATTTTATCTCAATTCACTTATTCTTTTATGTTCACTTCACTTCATTTTAGTATGTTTTGGTTATGCCTGGTCATATATATCCACTTTCCATGTCTTGTCTCCATGTCTCTTTATGTTAGTTTACATTTCTTATACTACCCTGTTCCATACTATGGTCATCCATCCCTATCTTCTTGACTATATAGGTAGCACATCATCATATATGTATTCTCTGCTCAGAATATTAACTAAGATTGACTAAGTTATCCATACATTTACTTCCTCTATGTCAGTGTCTATGTTTGACACCAATACACTCTCAGTCCTCTCTCAAACATCATCTAAAATACAGTGACAGCAGGGATAGGAGGGTGCAACACAAGTATGTTAAAGCCAAACCACATCTACTTGGCTCATTAGACTAAACTGAATCCATCTGCACTGTGATCAAAGGCATTATTGCACTAGTGCCTAAGATCACACCCTTAATATTATTCCCATTTCTTATATCTGGTCATTCAGCCTCATGCCCAATCAGTCTAGACCTACATATATGCCACCTATCTCACATATCTATCATGATTTCTCCACTCCTCTCTCTATTACTTGTTATTGGATCCACTACTCCACCAGACCATATGTACAGTTCTTAGGTAATTAGTTAAACCTCAGTCTTGAGCTGGTTAATATACCAACAAGTATCATTGCTCACTCCCCTCTCCCACTCTTAAGTATTGAAGCTCTTGTTATTGCTGACATTAGCTCAAGACTATCATATCCCTACAATACCCTATCATGGACATTGATCTTCTACAACAAATTTTCACTGGCCTGCAGCAAAACAATGCAGACCTGACTACAATGGTAAACAACCAATCATACCACCTCAACTAACACCTAGCGGCACTACAAGCCCAACCACCTCCTCTATCCCATCAGCTGGCAAAATTGCAAGACCAGAACCATTTGATGGCTCATCAGAGAAGATTGATATCTTCCTGCATGCACTCTACCTGAACTTTGAGGATGATGCACCATATTTCAAAGTGAACCACATGCGAAAGGTCTGCTTTGCCTTGTCCTATATGAAGGTGAAGTTCATGGCTCAGTGGGCAAGTTGTGTCACAGGGGAGCTGGAAGCAGGAACATACAGCTACCAGAGTTGGAATAAATTTTGTACTGAGCTGCTGATAACATTCTGTTATAGCCCATGCTTTCAACAACCCACACTAACCTCCACAACCACCCTCCCCTATTCTGAGACCTTTCCGACCGAAAGGA
>QLPG01000138.1:0-10733 GCA_003314385.1 Gomphus sp. MG54 | reverse complement strand
AAGATAGTACAAGGATAGTCGCATGTATATAGTCTCCCAGTCGACTAGACTGTTCGCTAGTATGAATATCAACTTAGTCCACCACCTAGTTTCCGATTCATTTCCAGTAAACTTCCATCTCCTCTCCGAAATTAGGGACAGACGATCGAGGAGGGCATAACACATAAGTTGAAGCCAAGTCCCTTTGACCTCGAACACTACAGCAACCGGATTGAACCAATCAGCGACCGACCCTAAGCTCTTGGCGCTTCCGCCTCCGCCTGTAGTCCGTCTGACTTCCATCTCTGGTCCTCGGCCCCGTTACGGACCTTCACACGGACCGGATTGCCCCTTTCGGAAGTACTAGCTAAGCGCCTGACATATGGACTTAACACATTCCATAACCACAGGTCACAGGCAGTGTATAATGATGAAGGATATGTTATCTTGTTCAAGAGGAACTTGTCCCTACAGGTGGTGGAATGGATTTACACACTGGAGACTATCCTAACAACATATGACCTGTATAAGTCATATGCCCTGCATTTTGACAGCCACTTGTGTGAATACCAAGCGACAAAGAGGGGGACTATAGGGCTGAGGACATGGCAGACTCCAAGGAATCTGCAATCTACTCTAGCTTAGCCACTCGCTCTCCCACCCACTTTGGGACCATAACCCATAGAGATTGACCAGGCTCAAGGGAAGTGTTAAGTCCGTGTGTCAGGCGCTTAGCTAGTACTTCCGAGGGGGTTTTCCGAGTTAGTGCGAAGGTCCGTAACAGGGTCGAAGACCGAGACGGGAGTCGGACGGACTACGGACGGGGATGGAGGCGCCGGAAACTTAGGATAGGTCGCGGAATAGTTCAATCCGGTCACTAAGATGTTCGAGGTCGAAAGGACTTGGCTTCAACTTATGTGTTGTGCCCTCCTCGATCGTCTGTCCCTAATTTCAGAGAGGAGATGGAAGTTTCACCGGAGTGAGTCGGAACTGGGTGGACTAAGATGATATTCGTACTGGCGAACAGTCTAGTCGACTGGGAGACTATATACATGCGACTGTCTTTGTACTATCTTTTGCCGGTCATAAAACAAGGGAAAAGGAAGTACAAGGGGGTCAATATAAAAGAGAGAACAAGGGAGCGAGGTACGCGATAGTCCTGCGCGTCGGTTATCAAAGTATTGAGTCTCGGTCGGGGACGGACTCGGAGATGGTGTCTCGGTCGTGACGGGAACGGAAGCGGAAAGTGGACTCCAGGTCGGACTTGTCGGGAATGGAGATTACGGAAAACAATCCTTCGTCCTTTCGGTCGGAAAGGTCTCGGAATAAGGAGGGGTGGTTGTGGGGTTTAGTGTGGGTTGTTGAAGGTATGGGTTATAACAGGAAGCAAGTAAGGGTGGTAATGTGCTTCAACTGCAGAGAGCAAGGACACATAGCACAAAACTGTCCCAAACCTTGAGGTATGCAGAAGGTCAGTGTTAGGCACCAGGAATGCCGACCATGTATGGGCCAAGCACTATAGTAATAATGCCAACTTTACAATATTGGCAGGAATAGGCCAAGTCCTGCAGACCGATCCAAGTGGCTTGGCTTCAATGTACTCATGCATTGCACCCTACTTTCTGTGTGTGCTACTGATTTGGAATAGATGAGATACCTGAGAGAGTGCCAAGAGTTTTGGCTCAAGTAAAGGCCTTCAGACAGGAGAAGGGAAGACATGAAGGCATAAACCAAGTGGATATTCTAAATGAGGAACTATCTACATACATGTGCTACTTATATAAGTTAAGAAGCAAGATGTGGAATCAGGGTGGCATAAGGAAGGAGAACAATAAGGTATGGAGAACATGTGGAGGTATTGTCTACAATGATCAAGAATTGTTATAGCCCATGCTTTCAACAACCCACACTAACCTCCACAACCACCCTCCCCTATTCTGAGACCTTTCCGACCGAAAGGACGAAGGATTGTTTTCCGTAATCCCCATTCCCGACAAGTCCGACCGAGAAACCACGTTCCTGCTCCCGTTCCTGTCAGGACCAAGACACCATCCCTGAGTCCATCTCCAACCGAAGACTCAATACTTTGATAACCGACATGCAGGACCATCGTGTACCTCACTCCCTTGTTTTCTCTGTTATATTGACCCCTTGTACTCCCTCTCTCCTTGTTTTATGACCGGAAAAGATAGTACAAGGATAGTCGCATGTATATAGTCTCCCAGTCGACTGGACTGTTCGCTAGTATGAATATCGATTTAGTCTCCCCACCTAGTTTCCGATTCATTTCCAGTAAACTCCCATCTCCTCTCCGAAATTAGGGACAGACGATCGAGGAGGGTGCAACACATAAGTTGAAGCCAAGTCCCTTTGACCTCGAACACCTCAGTGACTGGATTGAACCATTCTGCAACCGACCCTAAGTTCCCGGCGCTTCCACCTCCGTCCATAGTCCGCCCGACTTCCGCCTTTGGTCCTTGGCCCTGTTATGGACCTCCACGCTAACCCGGATAGCCCTTTTGGAAGTACTAGCTAAGTGCCTGACACACGGACTTACCAAGAATAGAATAAGGGAATGAAATGAAAATAGAACAATAAAAATAAGATCATAGAAATGTGGCCAAGGATAAGATAATAGAAAATGACCAAATATAAAACAATAGGGTCATGGCTGAGGATAAAACAATAGTAAAATGTCCTGAGGTAAAATAGGCCGAGAAGTAAATGGGATGGTAATAATGGAAAGTGGATGAAGGAAGAGTGGATGAGGGATAGGAGTGGGGAGTGTGAATGATGAATGTGCCAAGCCAAGTCCAATATACCAAGTGACTTGTATGTGGCTTGGTCACTTGTATGTGGAATTAGACTGATCATTTGGTTGGCACTGCTCAGTTATATGATACTCGGTATATATATTTAACAGTATCCCCCCCCCTAGCAGCTGAACCTATGAAGCCAGTAGGTGGAGTTTTGAAATAAGGTTTGGGATGCCTAATGTGATGTCACAGAAGGTTTGGGATCTAGCACTCAAACCTTCCATCATCATCTAATGGTGCAACCCCACCAATAACAAGAAGCATGGGCTATAAGATGGATGAAGAAAACAAGCATATTGCTGAACTCGAGGCAAAGAAGCTAGAAAGGCAGTGGAAACATGAGGAGGCAGAAGCTGCCTGGTTTGGCAAGGAGGCAGCCAAGGCCAATTCTGAGGCAAAAGAGAAGGCTGAGGCTGCAGCAAAGGCAGCAGAAGCTGCAAAAGCAGCAGCAGAAGAGACCAAGAAGAAAGCTGTTGAGGCAGAAGCAGCTGTAAAAGCTGCAGAAGAAAAGTGGGTAGCTGATGCAGCTGCTGAGGCATCCAAGAAATAGTGGGTAGAAGAGGCCCAAGAGGCCGAAAAGCAACAGGCTGAACAGGCCAAAATGATGGGAGTGGAGTCTCCTAAGGAGACAGGAGGGGAGGAGCACTCCAAAGATGTAGAGGAACAGGACAGAACACCCAAAGACCAGGGTGTTAAAAACACAGGGGCTCCTGAGAACTCAGGAGTCCCAAAGACCCTCACATGCAAGAGGGGTAGGAGCATGGAGGCAGGGCCTAGCAAGAGGCCTGATAGGGGTGACAAGGGTGGGAGGCCAAGGTGAGTTGGGTGTTTCTTATTTATTGTTTTTTTTTTGGTTAATATTTTCACAGCATAAGAAACAGGCTGAAAAGGAGTGGAAGAGTGAGGCAGGCCCCCCTTCCTGACATGCGTAAACCATGGGGACAAGTGCAAGGTCCTCTCAGTTGGGGCTGCCTGCTAGGAGTATAACTGGCAGAAGGTCAGATATAAGCTGGCAGCCCCCTAGATTTGCAAGGTTAAGAGTAAGAAGGAGGTTGAGTCCAAGAAGGAGAGTGAGGAGCATGAGAGTGAGGAGGAGGACCAGGAGGAGGAGGAACAGTGGCCAAAGAAGAGGCCAAGGAGGGCCACTGCCATGTGCCCAAGCGGGAAGATGGCCATGGTTGAAGTGCCACATTCTAAGATCTCGACAGGTCAACAGGTAGTTGAAATAAGAGGCCCTCCTTTGAGGGCAGGACAAGATGGCTCCTGTGGTGGAGGGGGGTTTGGGAGGTTTGGGAGAAGCGGGAGAGTTGGGAGAAGATGAGGGTCCAGAGGAGGACCAGTTGGATAGTGATGGGGATGAGGAGAATAAGGAGGAAGGGGAAGGAAAGAGAAGATGAGGATGAGGATATGGGGGAGAATGATAAGACATTAAAATAGTCTCAAATAATAATAATAACAATAAATTTTTATTCTATTATCTTATGTGAAAAAATAAAGAAGGAAAACAAAAAGGCATAAGAGATAAAGGACAAGTGAAATGTGCGAAGATGTTTAGCTATTTTGGTGTGATAACAGGAAGAAACAGAGAGTGATAGATGGACTGAGAGGGGTGTTAGGAATGGGTGTGACCATAAGGTCAGGAATAGAGGGTCAGGAGGTTGAAGAAGAGGGGAATTCAGGATGAAAGTAATATCAGGATGATATAGGGTCTGGATGGAAAGGAATTAAGGTTGGGATGGAAAGGATAGAGGGAATTGAGGTTGGGACAGAGGGAACTGAGGGGTAAATGTCAGGATGGAGAGGAATTAAGGTTGGGATGGAGAGTGGAGAGGGGTAAATGGAGGGAAGTTTTGGGAGGGGATGCCTTCAGGAGGGGAGAGTGCATAGTTTGAAGGGTTTCTAGCTAGTCACCATCCCCCCCTTTTAGGTAGATGTCCCACCATCTAGTAAAAGTATTGGCTTTGAGCTGAGGATAATGGAAAAAGAGTGGTCAGAGCATATAATGTGGGTATATGGAACAGATGGAGTAGGAACAGATGAGAATGGATGGAAGAGACCTTGGCTAAATGTACCAAGTGGCACCACTGACCGAGAGGTCCCATCTAAAAAGCTTGCCAGCCTTTCTGGTATACAAGCATGCATAAAGGCAGTTGCATTAACTAGGGCTATTGGCAGAGCTTCCAGCAATAGAACAGGATCCTAGGTGAGGCTGTTGGAGCAGTGGCAAGTGCCAACTAGACCAAGGCCATCGGAATGCACCTAAAGACATTAGTGATGTTACGGAATATAATACTGCCCAATACCTTGTTAATCAATGGATTATAGCCGGTGAGTGAGTTGTGACTGAGTATTGCTGACCAATGAATCTAGTGATATGACAGACAGATGGGCAGACTGAAATTGTCCTGACTGAAAATCTAGCAGATATATCTACATATTCAGTAGTGACTGAATTAGCAATACTAGATCAGGAGAATTCTAAGGGAGAATAAAGCATAATGGGGATTTTCCAGAAGAAAAGCAACTATGAGTGGATGCTGATTCAATCAAGCATGCAAGGCAGGTTACTGAGGATTTTGGCACCCAAATGGATAACAGAAGAATTATGAAATGAAAAGAAAAGGAATAGAAGCATTGATGGGGACCTCACTACTGGCACTTGCTGAATCAATGCAACTCTTGGTGTGCTTAGAGGCTAACAGATGATGGGCTAGTTCCTAGGCACCTGGGCTAATTCCTCAGCCATGGTGTCTGAGGCTTTAGTTGCCTGAGAAGTGAAGTCAGGAGTGGTAGTTGCATGGGCCTTAGTTGCCTTAGGGCATTTGGTAACTTTGTGATTACTGGTGGTACAAAGGAGACACAGGTTGTTATCCATGCTTCTTTGTCATTCTGTTGGGAGGAGCTTGCCATCCTTGCTGAGGTTTTAGTATACTTGGGTGGGTTGGGCTGAGGAGTTTTATTGTCCCTACTCTTCGATTGGTTCGAGGTGTCCTTGTTGCAACTGTTATCATTGCTGTTACCTTGCTGGTGGTTGTCTGAGGAGGATCTGTTGCCAGACTTGTCCAATTTCAAATCTTTCTTTGTCTTATTACTGCCCTCTAAAGATTGCTCAGCCTTTTGTTCCAAGTATCTCATGTCAATCCTTTGAACAAGGTTTCAAAGGTCATTGAGTGTGTGGGGTTTGTTGAAGTGGATGAGGCCATCCTTGATGCGTTTCAGCAGTGCCATATATGCCTTACAGAGGAGAGTGTTGTTGTTGTAATTGACAAGAGCCAAGAGCCTGTAAAATTCTACAAAAAACCTAGTAGCCTTGTGATTGTCCTGCATGGTTAGCTTCTCGAGAGCTAGAACAACTTTGGCTTGTTTGTCCCACAAGCCAAAGTTGATCTGTAACTCATTGATGAATAGCTCCAAATCACTTGTCCAGAAAGGTTCCATGTTGGGATTACCAGTCAGGTAAGGCTTGAAACATTCTAAAGCCATTCCTTCAGATAGGAGACCATGTGTTGACTTTCTGTGTATCATCGGGAAATGAGTTAGGCTGGGTACAGAAGTTGATTCTACAAAGAAAGATAAAACCTTTTAGCTTTTTCAGATTGGTCCCATCAATGGGTTCTGGCTCATGAATTCTAGCAGCTTGACCATTCTGATGATGGTGTTGGGCCATTCTGCCAAGTTTGAGGATAGTGTTTAAAAGGTCGTTGTTGTTGGCCAGGTTTATAGGGGTCCTGGCCCTATGAGCTGGCCTAGCTTGTGGAGCCTGCCTGGCCTGTGATGCTGGCGCAGCTTGTGGAGCCTGCCTGGTATGTGGGGCTGGCCTGGCTTGGGAAGCTTGCCTGGCTTGTGGCAGTACAGCCACAGGTTGAGGAGGTATGGCTATGGAGATATGAGGGGATTCAGGCATGTTGGCCTGCCGATCTTGTTGAGGCTGTCCCTTAGCTTCAGTACCTTCATGAGAATGTACCAAGCCAAGTTTGACCTCTACCAAGTAGAGTTCCTGATTGCCATCATCATTGTTTATGTATTTGATGTCATCATCAACCACTTCTTCGATACATGAGTGCTGTTAGAAGGGAGAGGTGAGATGTTGTAGTTCAACTGATAAGGAGGGGTGTGTGCTAGAGGTACCACATGCCCTTCATTGTAAAACCATGGGGGTTGTTCGGGAATAGTCCTATTATTTTCAATCATTTTTTTGAGCCAAATCAGCCTGCAGAATCCAAACCTCTCCTCAAGAAAATTTCCACTTAAATCAGTCATATCTTGGCAACAAACATATTATAATGTTTTTAGCTGGCCAATTAAGAGTGAATTACCTCCAGTAATTAACTCTTAATTATCAAGGAGATTGAGCCTACAGATAATTATAAAAACATCTATATTTTCACCTATCAATGTGTGGACCCACAATGTACAACAACTATGGAGCCAATTACCTAAATCTACAAAAGTGGCTTTTAACTCCTGGCTCAAGTTCTCAGTCCACAATGTACAACAAATTCCTAGACTTATATAATGCTAATTACATAAATGGTCAGTCCAGAAGCATGACTTACATAATATTAATATTTTGTGACATGACCAGTCACAAGAGTACCAGTCATGGGAATATTATATTTCTTTATTGTTGTCAAGTGTTGGTAATGCCAAAGATACGGGTGGGGAGTGGCCAAGTCCTGCAGGCTGAAAGTAGTAGCTTTGACTTCAACGTACTTGTGCGTTGCACCCTACTTTCCGTGCATGCCACCAATTTGGAACAGAAGGGATTCTTAGAGAGTGCGGAAGGTGCCGGCTCAAGTAGAGGACTTTACAGGGGAAAGGGAAGGTAAGGGGCCTAAGCCTAGTCAATACCCAGAATGAGGGAGTATGTATATACATGCATGTCCTACTTATATAGGTTAAGAAGCAACATGTGGAATAAGGAATGTGGGACAATAAGGTATGCAGAGCATGTGGGGTATTATTGTCAAGCATGCATACCCAGACCCATTCACTCGGCAGTACCGACAGGATGACCATCCCATATCCATGACCAAGTGTCTGTGCCACATGCATGACACTTGATACACCGATCTCACCTCAGTACATCTGCCATATACACTCCTTGTCCTCACCCTCCATCTGTCTCACCTCGGGACTTTCCCCCTTGTATTATCCTCGGTCACGACTTCATTGTTTTATACTCGGCCACTCCTTATTATCCTATCTTGAGTCACAACTCTATTATTCTATCGTTTATTGTTTTATCCCCGTTTGTATCCCCTCATTCTAATTTTATCTGTTGTGGACAATAACCACATGCTCTGCATACCTTGTTGTCCCACATTCCTTATTCTACATGTCGCTTCTTAACCTATATAAGTAGGACATGCATGTACATATTTCCTCATTCTGAGTATCGACTAGGCTTAAGCCCTTCTACCTTCTTCTCCTCTGTTAAGTCCTCGACTTGGGCCGGCATCATCAGCATCCCCTCGAGTATCTGTCTGTTGCAAATCCAGTGGCACGCATGGCAAGTAGGGTGCAACGCATGAGCAGGTTGAAGCCAACGCTACTACTCTTGGCCTGCAGGACTTGGCCATAGTCCGCCCGACCTTTTTCCAACACCCCTCGGCAGTACCGAAGTCCGTCAGTACCCAAAGCTTGACAATTATCCACAATGAGTAAAAATAGAATGGAGGAATGTAAATGGGGATAGGACAATGAAAATAGAATAATAGGAACATGGCCAAGGATAGGACAATAGGGAGTGCCTGACTATAAAACAATGGGTCATGGCCAAGGATAAAACAATGGTCAGATGTCCTGAGGTAAGTTGGGTTGAGGATTAAGGAGCGGACAGGGTGGGATTAATGGATGGTAAATGGGGCAAAGTGGATGAAGGATAGGGATGAGGAATGTGGATGGTGGATGTGCCAAGCCGAGACCGGCGTACCAAGTGACTTGCATGTGGCTTGGACACTTATGCATGGATGTAGTCTGACTGCTCGGTCAGCATTGCTGAATTACCAGACACTTGGTACTTGTACTTGACAATTGTAAAAGTAGTGACAATGGTGACACAATGACTTTACAAGCTTCCAAGGCATTCCAATACTTTCTGAACACCTCCACAGGCTTCATGAGGGAATTGCCTTATCAGGAGATTACATAATTAGCTTAGAATTAGTATACAAGAAGCTGGTTTTGTAGTGTAAAATAACAATCATTTTCACCCATATTAATTCACAGGATTAAATAAGTGCCAGCAGCACTCTTATAAGTAGATCAAAGTCTGCTTAGGTAAATGGTCTAAAGACCAGAAGCCACACTCAACAACAAGTCCAAAGACTTGTTGAATAAGGCTTATTCCCAAGAGTGAACCTTAGCTTTGCTACTGAGTGGCAGGCTACCCCTTTAAAAAACTAAAGTCAGATAAAAACTAGAAAAGTGGAAATAAACCTCAACTGGTCTAGAACTAATAGTTTAACACTCTTAAACTATTAATTCTATATGTAATAAACAGGATACCTGACAAGACCCCCCTTAAATATTCTCTTTGGACAAATGACCTAGATCAGAATCAATAAAGATATTTTGCACAGCTACATGAGATTTCATTAAATCTATATTGCAATACTCTTGTGATAACAGATTACATGAATCTCCAGAGTATAATCTCTTATTGGGTTCTCCATAAAAATAGCCAGTGCAAGTGTATTTTGTTGTCATCCTACATCTTGTTAGAGAACTTGACTTGCCTTGGTTTACACCAAAGTTTTGTCACAGCTTCTCAGGTTCCAAAACAGGGGTGAGTCACCTGTCATCAGCCAGCATGGTGTTATGGCCCATGCTGCCAATAAACCCACATTAAACCCCACAACCACCTGCACCATTTCTGGGACCTTTCCGATCGACCCAAAAGCCTAAATAACCACTTTCCGAATCCTGATATATCAATCCGAGGTTTTGCATTTCCAAACCTCCCAAGATTCCAAAGCCAAGGTTCCACTCCTTTGATTAACAACATGCAGGATCATCGCGTACCTCACTCCCTTGTTTTTTGTTCTATATTACCCCTTGTACTCTCTTCCCCCCTTGTCTTTACTTGGCAAAAGATAGTACAAGACTAGATACATGTATATAAGTCACCAGTCGACTGGACTATTCGCCAGTACAAATATCGACTTAATTCTGTGTCAGAGTTTCCAATTCAGTTCCAGTAAACTTTCCAACTTTCCAAAATTAGGGACAGACGATCGAGGAGGGTGCAACACATAAGTTGAAGGCAAGTCCCTGTGACCTCAAACCACTCATACCACCCTATACCGTGAACAGTCCTAAGACCCCCGGTGCTTCCATCTTTATGCCCCCATTCCAATTCCGATTGTGAACCCACGACCTTTAGTCCCTCTGCCTCCAGAGTATAAACCCCCCTTCAGAAACCATTCAGAACCCTCCAGAAACCCTTCCAGAAGCCTGTAGCTAAGCGCTGACACACGGATTTAACACATGGGTCAAATATCTAGTTCATGGGGGCATAATTTGTAAGAAGTGAAACATGGGAACTAGTGTGGTTTGGTCACTTGCACATGGAATTAGACTGATTGTTTGGTTGGCACTTTTGAGTTATTGTTAAATCCGCGTGCTGGTGCTTAGCTAGAGACTTCCGGAAGGACTAGGGGGGTTTCTGATAGGGTTTCGAGGGGAAGACCATACTCCGAGGGTGGTGTAAGGACTGGATCGGATTGGAATCGGAATCGGGGATGGAAGTCGAGAACACCGGGAGGCTGGGGACTGTTCGCGGTATAGGGTGGTACGAGTGGTTCGAGGTTGCAGGGACTTGGCTTCAACTTATGTGTTGCACCCTCCTCGATCGTCTGTCCCTAATTTCGGGAAGTGTCAGGAGCCGGACATACTGACAGGCCTCGGGAAAGCCGAAGGGGGTCGGACGGGTAA
>QLPG01000137.1:0-15080 GCA_003314385.1 Gomphus sp. MG54 | reverse complement strand
CCAAGAGTCTTTGGCTGGTAATGTGCCTTGATTTTTTCCTAGCGGACTGTGATCACTTAGTTCTGCTGATAGCGCTCTTGTTGTCTGATTTTGTCGGATCTCAAAAAACGAGACATGGAAGGTTCCTGACTGGTTCCCGAGTCACTTCCTAACGACTTCACAACTATAATACCTCCTCTAACTGTGGCTTAATTTACCCAAGAACAAATGTTGCTCACTATAATAACCTCTGTTTATTAGGTTCACAGTAATGCTTTTCATTCTCAAAGGATGGCGTTTGTGGAGGCTTATCCTGAGCGAGTCAGTTCAAAGATAAATCAACAGAAAAGAGTTGTTATACGAGCAAGCCATCAATGGCAATAAAGATATTACAACATTAGAGGAGTGATACACGGAAAACTGATTTGGAGTTCTATGTGACATCATTATCACTTGTATTTGTCGATGGCACAATTAATTACTTGTGCAGGCATTAATGTAAATATTCACGATTATCGCCTATATCCCTTGTGTGTATGATTACTGGGGAAGTGGGAGGTACGGGTACAGGGGAGTTGGGAATGAAGAAGGGACTGACGGATACAGCACGAACGGCAGGTATATGCACCAGAAACGGAAGAAGAAAAGTAAATAGACTTAGAGGAAGTGTTCATACATATAGTAAAGACTTATTGATGAATGACTACTCAGAGTCACTACCAGCTACGATATGTAAAGGACATATGATCCCAGTCAGTTGAGTAAGCGCCCGCATGTCGGGATGAGGGAGACACCTGCGGACTGACTACAGGGCAGAGGAAGAGCCGATATTGATATATGTGTAAAGAGGAAAAAATATAAGAGAGAACACAGACACTCGCACGATAAGGAACGAGAAACGATGGAGTAACGAGTGCATATATGCAGCTACCGAGTGCCGGCTGACAGGACATCACACATGGGATAGGACTTAAGGATGAGTGCCCACCACATATAGGAGAGAGAAAATGAATTCTATAGACATTAGAAACAGATCCCTATGGCTCCACCCTACCTACAGTTACGATCATAATTGGTAATACGGCGATCCATTTCGGGTTGACCGAATATAGCTTACCTTAGTCTACAGGCACATTTTTATAAATAATAGCTATCTATGATGATTTAAACCAGTCTCGAGCTCATGATCGATCCCCTAACAGCACTTTGATGCCTTGTGTCATCGATATCCCGATTAGGAAGAATCATCGTTCTCATCGTTTCTGGGATACCTTCTCTAGGTGTTGTACTTAGAGTTAATCTCATCACTCATGCATAGAGCATCGAGTTACATCCACCACAGTTGTATCGACTGTGTACCTTACAGCTCCTGGACCGGCACTTAGACGGGACCAAAGTGGGAACGTGTCGCCGCCAGACAGCATATACGTACCCCGGAAACAATATATACACACTGCATAGCCACAAAAATAGTACATTCATACTCCTACATATCCTCTACACGTATCCCGGCTTTTAATCGAAAGTGTGCACTGGGTCGCATGTTCAACTGACTTTGGCATGAGGGTTGACATTTCACCGGTGACCTATCTGATTCCCTAGAAATCCATTGTGATGCCTAATTAGTCCTGCGGCCCAGCTTTCATTGTTCTTACTTGTGGAACCTTCTCTGCATTTTGTCAACTACTATATCGAATGCTCCGGTATACATAATAAGATAACGGTGGGGTATCTCATGATAGAGAACCAATCTCAGGCGAGCAGAGACACTGCACGTATTACAATGAGGCATCTGACCAGGTCCAGGCTTCTTCATCCTCTTCGATGCTCTTTCCCATGAAGCTCTCGTAACCCCATATTATCTCCTTCACTACACCATCTTCATGCCTCTTCTCCAGTATTCCTCGAAGTCTCTCAACTAATTCTGTCTTTGGTCCAGAAAGATATATGGATGGGTTGAAAAGGGCATGACTAGCGAGATTTGCTTTCAGTGCTGTGACAGATAGACAGGCGCAAACACTGGGATCGGTGATCAGAGGCGCGACAGGATGCAACTGGTACTGGGAGTGAAGATCTATACGTATAGGGGGACAATCACCATGATTTAGCCCAATGCCACTAGGAGAAAGTACTCACTGTTCAGATAGTTCTCGCAGTGTTGGGGTATCTCGATGTCAATTCGTCGTGAGGCGCTATTGATGGACAGAGCTAGCCTTCTTAGCCCAGGCATATCAATACGAGTACCTAATAGTCGAAGCAATATAAGATTTGAAAAAAGGCAGAGGCTTGGAATGCAATCATCAGTAATGCGTGGGTTGTCTTCAATTTCCAGTTCTTTTAGTTGATTCTTTAATGAGGTGAGATGGCCAATTCTTGATCATCTATACGTGACAACACAAAAATGGAGGGAGGATGTTGCTTACGCTTCGTTCCCAATAGTGGTGTTGTTTAACCAGATAGTAGTCAAAGACGGGAGGTGGTGAATCCTTGTGAGGTCGAAATCATGCAATAGAACGTTATTTAGCTGCAGTGCTGTCAGGCAGGTGAAACTGTGAGGGAGAGAAAAGACTGCAATGTATTAGGTAAATCTGAGGGGGGGAGTTGTGACTTGCTGTCGAGCACCAAGCGTGGACTTAGTTCATTCAAGCCGTCTGCTGTAGAAAGACTAGCAGAGAGGTCTAAGCGTTCAATGGAAGAACCTCTGAAGTATTCCAATATGTGTCGTCTGAGATGGCCTTAAGTTCACAAGGAATGAACATGTGCACCATATATATGGTATCAGGAGCAGATCTCACCGTCAGCACCTAACAAATCGACAATGCGTTGATGGGAGACCTTGTCAAGAAGTGAAAGTCTGCTTGAAAGCGATATTCCAGGAAGTTCACGGTTAAGAGCTGCGATGAGGCGAAAAAACGATCTGGGTGTCTCCGGTCCAATAGGGTGCCCGTAAAGTTCACCTGTAGAAAGACGGATATATGCGGGATATAATCTTACCTCAGAATGTGACATGACTATCCATTTCTACTTACGTGTTAGTTGCTCTACCTGGAATAGGGGCGCTTGAAAATTCTCGAATAAGTTGTTGGTCAAATATTGAGGGTTGCCTTGTGATGATTCTTCGGTTAAAGCGGCTTCACACAAATCAGGAAAGAGTGAAAAAGGGGGTGTCGCATTTTGGCTGATGAGAGAGGAGGAATTTTCAAGATGGGACAGTTTTCGTTTCTTCAAGTTAAAATGCGTGTTTTTGCGGGAAGCTTTGTCCTCTCTGCGTGTTGCTGATGGAGGCAAGCCGTGGGTATTATTTAAAGGAAACAAATTATCGAATTTACGCTGATGAACTAGAAACGTGTCTTCGAAGTATGAGTTGTTGTGAGAGGAGATCTGGGCGTCGTATGAGCTGAGACTCTGAGCAAGAGAACCGGAGTGTTCCGAAGAAGGAAACATTTCTCGTAGTCGACGAAGATATCCACTGGCAGTGATATCTGGGCAGTACATGGGATTTCCCAAGTCAACAACGGGCACGATGACGGACACCATTGCTCGCAGAGGTGATGGTAGTCAGATGTTAAAGTAAGACTCCGCCAGAAATTGTGAGCTCCGACTCTGACCGTAAGAAGCATTTCTGGCTGGTTATTTTCAAATATTCTGAACCGTAACTGTCATGTGCACGACATATCCTCACAGTCGTACCGTTTCGAGAAAAGTGTCGGCTCTTTGCGCGGGATTGATTCAGGGGGTGTTGCGAAGAAAGAAGAAATAGGACGCAAATCCGTTATTTCAAATATTGTTACCAGGAATGCAATAAATAAACAAGTACGTAATATCAACGGAGTCATCGTCCCTAACTCCGCTGAGGTATTTCAACAGACTTAAAGCGGGGCACCCCTGCCTACAGTACCTAAGCAACTTTCAGCTGTTTCGTCAAAAGTTCCTTCTTCCGTTGCTAATATTCACACATCCGTTATTCAACTCACGTATATTGAATCTATTGATGGCCTATTCCCGGGCGACCTAAATTATTGGGCCCACTTCATTCGGCCGCCAAACCGTAACGTTCGAAATCTCACTAGTGTCACACACAAAATATGCTTCGTGGCGTATCGAGGTCCAATTGCATACAATATTCTTCTGAAAAAGACAACCATGGACTTTAAGAATGACCTGAAGTCCCAAGGTCTAACATTGTAAGTATGTGTCTCTGCCACCTCGACGATAACACCGCTGATAGTAGAAATAAACTGCACTATCCCATCATTTACTCCTGTGGTCTTAGGAATAATGGGACCATGGGTTTGATATTAATCGCATGTTTGGAACTAACATTAACTCCAACTTCCATATTGAAATGCAACACACAAGGGGTCAATTGCGTCACTCTTATCCCGCGGCCGGAGTGTTTTTTCCGCTTAGTGGAATATAACTTGGTAGCCCGGGGCAACTCATTACGAGGGTGACTCCATATAAGCTCGTAGGTCTCATGATACATGACGATTCAAACTCAGGATGATACCTCTCTTCCTCCTAGCAGCACCACTTCTTGTGGCAACCCTGATATGCCTAACAGTGTTCCGCCGCCTTCGCACACGCACCATTACGCATCTTCCTGGGCCTCCGCCTGGCTCATGGCTCGTTGGTATGTTCCCCATCGTCACGTGAATCTCAATCAACTTATTGTGATTACCAGGAAATCTTCCTTCATTATTCCGGCCCAAGGAGGTAGGCGACGCTGACTTTGAGTGGACGCGAGAGTATGGCACTGCAGTGTGCATCAGAGGAACTTTTGGCGTTGAGTTTGATATTTTAATCTCGATCTATCATGAACTTCGCATTTACTGTAGCACGAATTTTTGATAGAAACAAATGTTGTTTACCACTGACCCCAAGGTGTTCACTCTCTACAGTTTTATGCTACGATTTGTTGACAAAATACAGGCACTGCAATATATTCTCAATACATGTGGCTATCGATACCCCAAACCTCCCGAAAACCGCGCGTCCTTGAGACTCACGGTTGGCCAGGGCATTGTCTGGGCTGAAGGTCGTCAGCCTTTCCCTAAGCTCTCAAACTTTCTTACACGTTCGTTTCCGTAGGGATGCAGCACTCCCGCCAAAGAAAGATAATGAACCCTGCATTTTCGTATGGATCACTCAGAGTCTTTCTTCCTGTCTTTCACACCACGGCTCAAAGGGTACGTAATTCCCCCCAGTGTGTGATTCAGTTTCGGCTGACATATACATAGACCGCAATAAAACTCAAGGAGTACGTTCATCAGAGTGGAGGGCCATCTGCTGTTGTAAATATATCTCCATGGTTGGCTCGCACGGCCCTGGATGCTCTCGGCATCGGTGAGAAAGAAATGCTTCAATGCAATGCAGTGCCAGGGATACTGATAGCGATTTCTAGCGGCATTCGATTATCAATTTGAAGCAATCGACAAAGGCTCAAACAACAAACTTGCCAAAGCGTATCACAACTTATTGTCAGTTTTCATCAATTTTATGTACCCGTATGGGCTGGGCTCACATCACATTTTCAGGGCGGAAGCTTTCTGGAACCCTTCTGATGTCTCCATCGCTTTTGAGTCCTTTTGTGGAAATGTACCCAACTGGATGATCACTGTGATGCAACGCCTTCCCACTAAACGATTGCGGAGATTGCAAAATTATATAAAGACCGCCAGTGAAGTTGCCCAGGCACTCGTAGATCGCCAGGTAGCATTACACGCCACCGGTAAAGAAGGGGCTAAGGACATCATGAGCATCCTCAGTGACTATATCTCTTGATTTTCATGTTCAACACAGCCACTTACGGCTATATTAGTAAGAGCCAATTTATCAGAGAATCCCAAGAGCAGGCTAGAAAATGACGAAATCCTGCCTCAACTCACGTGAATCTTCCGTTGTTTTTTTTTTCCTGAAGAGGCTCTCACTAACCTCGCTTGTTTAAGAACCTTATTCATCGCAGGGCATGAGACAACCTCCTCGACGGTATCCTGGGCACTTTACGAGCTGTCTAGACAGCCCAACTTTCAGAACAAAGTTCGCGAAGAGATCAGACAGACACGTGCACAGGCAGCTCAGCGAGGTGACAGTGAACTCACAGTATTAGATTTGGATTCTATGAAGTATCTCCTAGCGTTAATGAAGGTTCACAATACCTTTGTTTTGTTGCCGCTCTCACACGTTTGTTGGTTAGGAGACACTGCGGTACCATCCTATAGGCAGCTCCGTTGTGCGTATAGCCGGACGTGACGACGTTATTCCGCTCGCAATACCTCAAAAGACGAAGACCGGGGAAATTGTGAACAGCATTCCCATCAGTAAGGGACAACGTATATTTATATCTCTCTCTGGCTATAATAGGTAAGTAAGTAATATAATGTAGAATTTTGAATCTCAAGTATTTCATGTAAAGGCTTAAACATGTTTGGGGCGATGATGCTGATCAGTGGCGACCTGAGCGATTCCTTGAAGGGGTCGAAGCAAACCAAAAGACTGGCCTGGGTGTCATCGCCAATATGTACGTGGCTCTACTATTTTGTGGATCAATGCTAATCTCCTGGCAGTGCATCCTTCAGTAGCGGTCTGCGTAGCTGTATTGGGTGAGTCCTATCGTTTTAGGTGCATGTTCATTACTGACTCCGCACAGATGGAGATTTGCGTATGCGATTCAATCCATAATAATTTCCAATCATTCTGATGACGGGTCTAGTCTCATTGAAATGCAAGCCATCTTGATCGAGTTGCTCGAGAATCTCGAATTTTCGCCACCCCTGGGGAATATCGAAATCATCAGAGGCGCTGCGGGTGTCACGACCCCCATGTGAGAAAACTTTTTACACGTATTCATTGACCATCGCTAATGTCTTATCCGTTCCAGGATCAAAGGCTCCAACTCCGGTCTTGCGGAACTTCCGATAACGATTACGCCAATAACCAATTGAGCCCATCTTCTTGATACGGAAAGCGGAATGCATTTGTAATCCTCCATGTTCTGGTGACGACAATTGCTATGTTTCTCCTGAGATTGCCTCTCATTCGCAATTGCATTTCCTTGTTACTGTAATATAATGTCTTCTATTCTCACAATGTGTTTCCTGTTGGAAATTTTGGAATGCAGGAATAATGGAAAATAATCGACTACAGAAGATCCGCGTGAGTGATTTGGCTGGAGCTGCCTAAATTGCTTATTACACCAAATAAAAAGAAGGTGCAAGTGAAGGAAAATATTTTCATGCTCGCGGGTTTCATATATGACGCGGGTATTGGGATGCGCGCACGACATGGAAATCCCGCCTTGATAGGGTTGCATACGGAAGCGCAGAAATGAACCCGGAATACGGAAACCTTGCGCAGATAATCTGCATATTGCAGGTGGAATGTGGAAATATGCAAATATGAAGGAATTTACAAAAAGAAAACTAATGCCTTTTTTTCTAACATTTATGAACACAATGGTGGTGTATTGAAAGAAATTAACACCTGAGCCTCTGTCAAGAAATGAATACCAGCCAAAAGTCCTTATTGTCTAATCCCACCTGCAAGTGACAAAGTCATTTCTTCACTAGTGCATGGTCTTGGCCCAGGACATTTGGTTCGTCCTTGGTTCATTCCACTTTATCCTATTCCATTCCATCCCCTTCTGTCCTTGCTTATTCATTTATGCATTTTGTTTCTATTTGTTTCTATATGATTCTATGCTCAGTTTTTCGACCAAACTTTCTATATCTTGTTCCATGTCTTATTCTTTTGCATACTTTTGTTGCATTACCCTGCAACATGTCAAGGTCATTCATTCCCATCTCTTTGACTATATGAGCAGTGCATCAGATGTATGTAGTTCTTCATTCTGATTATCAGCAGTAATTATCTGTATACTCTTTGTCTAAGTCCACACTTGGGCCAACACTCTCAGAACCCTCCTGAGTACCTCTCTCAAAATCTAGTAGCCTTATGGAAGAAGGGTGCAATGCACAAGTATGTTGAAGCCAGCCATGTCCATTTGGCTTATCGGACTGGGCCAATACCCTGCCCGCATTGTGTTCTTGGCACTATTGCACTAGTGCTCAGCTCATGCATTCTCAGCACCTCGATGCTTAACACTATAGGAGGATAATCACTTAATATGGATAACTAAGCAATAGGATATCACTAGTGAGATCTTCACAGTACCCCTTTTTATAGCTGAGTCCATAAGGCCACAGTATTAAACTTGGGTCAGAGATGAGACTGCATTGAATTTGAGTAAGGTATGTATAAAAGGTGGTGATTGGCTTGTTCAACAGCCATCATCATTGCTTCATAATGTCCCAAACTAACACTTACAATCATCTCAAATGCCTTAAGGACTGCTTGCTATTTATCTTTTCAGATAGCAAGTATGTTTCCAATCCTAGTATATAGGAAGCTTTCAAGGATGTCACAGATGGTGTGACACAGATGCTGTAAAATGTTAGATATTGAGCTAATCACTACCCTATAATTTTTATGTTACTCATGACCCTTTTTATAAGTTTATAAGTTAAAGTCCTTAATGTTGGAACTGAGGTGTGTAAGCACTGAACCCACACAGTAAGGAATGGAGGTCCCGGTCATGTTTGACCGGGACCATATATATATTGAATAACTAGAAAGCAGCCCCTCAGTGAACCACCCGTTCACTGAGGTGCATACTCCCTTTTGCATGCCTAGATAAAGAGACTAATTAGATTATAGTCCTTCTGTATTTAGGTATAGTAATGATACATACCAGTGAACCACCTGTTCACTGAGTCCTTCTGTATTTAGCTACTGTGCATAACCACTACAGGTTATGGGCCCCGCAGAGCCCACTATGTCAACCCCCACCTCTAAGTCATTTGTCATCCCAAAGCTGGCCAGGGATGGCACAAACTGGGTCACCTGGAAAAGTCAAACGTTAGCCATCGTGTCTGTGACTTGTGGTGCCAAACGTCACCTGGACGGGACTGCAAGAATCCCCCCTCCGATCCCCACCTATCCCAAGGGCCATAAGCTAACAGTGAAGGAGGAGGAGGACCTGGATGACTTGGAAAGACACTGGGACAATCGCAATCAGCGGGAGGCCACAATCATGGCCCAAATATTTACCACGGTTCCTGACAGCCTCCTCATTGAAATCCACAACCTCCCTACAGCCAAGGACATATGGGACACCGTGTGCTTGAAACACGAAATGAAAGTGCTTACTGTCAAGGTCGATATATGGTGCCTGATGTACGAGATGAAGTGCGAGGATGAGTCAAATGTCTGTACGCACCTGGAGGTGATTATGAGGATGCAGGAGCAGCTCGCTGGGATGAATGCAGGACTCACCGATGACGACCTTGTTACCATCATCCTTGGGTCGCTCCCCAAGTCATACCGCCCACTCATCAACAAGATTACAATGTCAGCGGTACACGCGAAGGCAAAGCTGGAGCCAGATCATGTGGTCAGTACGTTAATCGATGAATTCTAATGACTCACCATCAAGGAACGCCAACTGAAAGCAAGTGAGAATGCTCTCACTGCAGCAAAAGGGCGTGGAAAGTCACAAGCATGCAAGGGCACCTCCAATCTCACGAAAACTGACACAGAGTGTTGGAATTGTAGGAAAAATGGAATAAGAGAGTGGACTGCCGCTCTAAAGCCAAAAAGAAAGACAAAAAGAATGAAGACACAAAGGGAACCAATTCAGCAAACGTGGTAGCAGAAGGCAAATATTTTGCCTTCATGACGATGTTTGCTGGGACCATGCTTGCGCTAGGAATGAGTGCATTGATGGGACGGGAAGTCGACGTCTATGACTTGGGTGCATCAGGGCATATGTTGCCAGACAGGCACTGGTTTGTTACCTTCAAGGAGATCACGCCATGTGCAATCAACACTGCAGACAAGACTGTATTCCGGGCTACTGGAATAGAGAATATGAGACTTGGTATTCCCAATGGAAAAAAAATGATGTGCATTACATTAAAGGATGTGTTGTACTGCCTGGACTTGGCGTTCACGCTCATATCATTGATGCATTGTGACACTGCCAGTTACTTGGTCCTGTTGAAGGACCAAAAGTGTTTGATTCGAGACACAGAGGGGGCCTTGCTAGGGCAAGTCCCGCTCTCAAATGGGCTCTACAAGGTAGAGCATAAGTCTGTGGCAGCACCAGCAAACATAGTGTGAAAACGACTCACCATGGATGAGTTTCATTGGTGTATGGGCCACATATCCCCACAGACTGCCTGGAAGCTCATCCAGAATGGGATCATAACTGGCTGTAAAGCCCACAATACCATACTCTGATTTACTTGGCAGTACCGACCGACCGACCGTTACCCATATCATCCCTCACCAGTGTGTGGCCTCGGCTCGGTACATTCGGTTCATCATTTGGTTCACTTTCCGACACTCTCGGCACTCTCCCAGGTATCCCTCTGTCCCAAATTGGTGGCACACATTGGAAGTAGGGTGCAACGCATGAGCACGTTGAAGCCATGCCACTATTCCCGGCCTGCAGGACTTGGCCACTCCTCGGCATTCCCGGAGCCTGACACTGGCCTCGACCTTGATATGTCAAGCGAGTGTTAAATCTGTGTGTCGGCACTTAGCTAGAGGCTTCTGGAGGGGTTTCTGCAGGGTTCTAATCGGTTTCCAAAGGGGGTTTTGTACTCCAGAGATGGAGGGACTAGAGGTCAGATTCACGATTGTAATCAGAACAGGGACAGAAAGATGGGAAGTGCCAGGGATCTTAAAACTGTTTGCAGTATAAGGTGATACTAGTGGTTCGAGGTCACAGGGACTTGGCTTCAACTTATGTGTTGCATCCTCCTCGATCGTCTGTCTCTAATTTTGGAAAGTCAGAAGTTTAACTGGAACTGAATCGGAAACTTTGATGCAGAATTAAGTTGATATTCATACTGGCAAATAGTCCAGTCAACTGGTGACTTATATACATGTATCTAGTCTTGTACTATCTTTTACTGAGTAAAAACAAGGAGGGGGAAGAGAGTACAAGGGGCAATATAAAACGAAGAACAAGGGAGTGAGGTATGCGATGATCCTGCACGTCGTTTATCAAAAGAGTGGAACTTTGGCTTTCGGAATCTTTGGAGGTTTGGAAACATGGAAACTCAGATTGATGCATCAGAAATCCAGAAAGCAGTTAATCAGGCTTTGAGCGGTTGGAAAGGTCCCAGAAACGGTGCGGGTGGTTGTGGGGTTTAATGTGGGTTTATTGGCGGCATGGGCCATAACAGTGAGTCAAGCTTTTGCAAGGCATGTGCAGAAGCAAAACCTACATGCAAGCCTGTCCTGCAGGTGCAGGAGGGACCATGAGCCTCCACCTTTGATGAAAAGGTCCACTTGGACATCTGGGGGCCAGCGAATCCCCAGAGCTATGATGGAAAGGAGTACTTTGTTAGCTTCACCGATGACCACAACAGGTGGACTTACCTCATTCCGATGGCAAGGAAAGGGGAAGATTTTGACTGCTACAAGCAGTATGAGGCATGGGTTGAAACCCAGCATGGCACAAAGTTGAAGTGCCTGCAAACCGACCGTGGGGGTTATCTCTCCCAGGAGTTCACAGCATACCTTAAATCGAAAGGAACCATATAGAGTCTTACCGTACATGACATGCCACAGGAAAACAGTGTGTCAGAGCACCTAAATAGAACACTATTGGAGCACGCACAGGCTATGCTTCTGATGGCTGGCCTACCAAAGTTTCTGTGGACCAAGTCAGTCCAACATGTGGTATGGCTCAAAAACAGAACCTCTACACATGCGCTTGACCACAAAACACCATATGAGCTTGTACACGGCACAAAGCCTGACCTAAGCAACCTGCCTGAGTGGGGCACAAAGGTATTTGTGCTGAAGGAGCACACCAGCAAGCTTGACTCCAAGGCAGATGAGGGGAGATAGATGGGGTACAGTGACGAGAGTAAGGGCCATAGAGTTTACTGGCCCAGAAAACGTCGCATTACCATTGAACGCAACATGATGTTTGACACTCCGGTCCTGGTCACACCCGCTGATGCACTAACTGAGGGGGGGTCCATCACCCATGGCAGTAGAGCCATCGGTGGTACCCCTCATGGCCATGCCAATAAAGGCATTGGCATCAGCGGTATCCCTCATGGCCAAGGACCACCACCACTACCACCAGACCCACCAACAGGTCACACGTGCATTGACCCGCTTGAAGGCTTCGAGGATGTAGATGTGGATGTGGATGCAGATCCACTTGGCAGGGGTCACCGCACATGGAAGCCATCTGCATACATGTGTGGGATCGCCGATGGCACTGGCAGCAGCACCGGTCATGTGAATGCCCCCATATACCCAAAGGGGCTGCCTCCACCGGGAATGTTGCCTTAGCGGTCCTGGAGGAGGTAGAGGAAGTCAGCATGGAGGATGAACAAGTGATGCACTGCTCACTAGAACACATGATAGCGGCAGCTACCCAGAGCATGGGAGTCGACCTGGTTAGCCTGGACGACATGCGTTCATGATAGGACTGGCCAGCATGGGATGCATCTATCAAGTGGGAGCTAGACCAGCATGCAATGCTATGCACGTGGGATCTCGTATAACCCCTGGATGGTGCCAACATTGTTGGCAGCAGGCTCGTTTTCCACTACAAACACGACGCAGACTGGGCCTCACAGGAACATAGACACTTGGTGTCTGGATATGTGTCCACAATCAACAGAGGAGCTGTCTCCTGGAGCTCAAAAAAGCAACCTATTGTTGTGCTATCAACTGCTGAAGCTAAGTATATCACTACAACTCATGCTGCAAAGGAAGCACTCTGGATCCGGATGTTCATTGTGGAAATTGCTCGACCACTCAGAAAACCTGTCACCATCCACCTCGACAACGTCTCTGCCATCTCCATTACTAAGAAAGACAAGTACCATCCTCAGACAAAACACATCGACATCCACTACCATTTTATATGCCAACCTGTATGAGAGAAACTGATTCACGTCGACTACGTACCAACAGACAAAATGGCGGCAGACATGTTTACGAAGGCCCTCCCTCTGCACAAGGTGCTATATCTGAAGGCAATGGTCAGAATGCATTCTGCTTATAAGGGGGGGTGTTGGAACTGAGGTGTGTTAGCACTGAACGCATGCAGTAAGGAATGGAGGTCCTGGTCATGTTTGACCAGGACCGTATATATATTAAATAACTAGAAAGCAGCCCCTTAGTGAACTGCCCATTCACTGAGGTGCGTACTCCCTTTTGCATGCCTAGATACAAAGAGACTGATTAGATTATAGTCCTTCTGTATTTAGGTATAGTAATGATACATACCAGTGAACTGCCCGTTCACTGAGTCCTTTTGTATTTAGCTACTGTGCATAACCGCTACACTTAAGGCATTAATTTTAGCAATTGTCAGAGTATGTTCTGACTGAACCTTAGTTAACTTGGCTCCACTGACTCAGGACCTCACATGTTGGATAGACTCAAGTCCATCACACCACTTCATCTATTACCAAATCTCTTCTTGTCCTAGTATCCTCCTCCTTACAAACTTCTTCTTCTGAGGAACTTTCAAAGAAAGGGTATTATCCTTACTCCTATCTTAACTCTCCTCCATCTCCTCCTACTTACCTCATACCTCAACCTACACCTACTCGTTCAACACCTCAATTTGAAATTTATTGTCCTCATAATCTGGATCCACTTGGCAAATACAAATCAATGTTGTCGACTAGTGTTTACCAGGAGCCATGCACTACCAGTGTGCCTACAACCCCTGCTAATATTTCTAATTACCTAATGGGAGACTTTGTTATATCATTGCCCTTGTATGTTGAAAATAGTAGGATGGAGGCTTCACTTGTGAATGAGACTGATTCAGTCTCAGAGCTGCCTATTCAATCAACTTTTGATGAGCCCCTAGTATTAGGACCTCTTCAGAATGTCTATCTTATCCTGCAGAAGTCCTCTAAAGACTTCAAAACTGCAGGTAGACAGAAGGAAGTTAAGGCTAATAGCTCACTTTCTCTGAGAAGAGATGCACTGCTTAGCATTGCAGAGACATATCTTGATCATACAAATGTGCCAGCATTTAGATTATTTTCTCGCTTAGCAGATGGTCACTTCAAAGAAGAATTGGCTATACTTGACTCAGTATTACTTGCTGTGCCAGGGTGAGTTGCTGATAGCAGTGAAATTGGTTATTACATTGAGCCATACAAGTATCAGATGTTGCAAGATGCATTATCCCGTCTCACTGTAGACCGTAAAGAAATGCTGCAACAGATGTGTCTTGAACCTCCTGCTATTCCACATTTGCCTTTAGAGTGGTCTACAGACTCTTTGTGGAGAGCTAAAGACCTAGAAGTCATTTGCATCACTTTGCAAGAGCATGTAGAAAACTTCCTAGAATTCCATTGGGATGTAGTTGCTAAAGCCAAAGGGGCATGGAAACCTGCTAAAGAAGATTTATCTTCAATAGCTTTCCCAGATCCATCAGAAATGATGTCTGACCCTGAATTTTTTGTATGTGCTACATTGCTGCCCATAGGATCTTAGAAAGAAAGTTAGCTGCAGACTTGTACTTTATGGAAGCCAAAGTTCAAACTCTTTCTGAGTCTCATGCTTCAGAGAATGATTCACCTTCACAATTGTCTACAATTATGAAGGAGGCTCCAGAACCAGTTTCCACTTATACTTCCAAGGAGGTTTCCAAACTTCCTAAGAGTGACTTGGAATACAGTTATCCTATCTCTCATGATCAGGTTAAACGAAGACAATCTACAGTCTACAATCATGGACCTAGACCTTCATTGGTTTCTAATTCCCCTTACAATCAGAATCCCACTAAGCTTACTGGGTCTAATGGTTTGGAAGAATTGTTCTAAGCACCTAGCCATGCTAGAAGGCAAACCATCTTCAGCATCCCTGAAACTGTGGAAGTTCCTGACAGGACTTATGGAGTTTCTGGAGGGGCCCTACCTCCTGGAGGTGATCCCCCTGACGATGATGATGATACTACAAATCCATCACCCACTCCTCACCAAACTAGACCTTCTAATTTCCCTCCTGGGAGAAGAAGTAATCTACCTGGTAGACCTAGAGGT
>QLPG01000136.1:24546-41719 GCA_003314385.1 Gomphus sp. MG54 | reverse complement strand
TTTGCAAATCCGAGGAACGACTGGACTTCCTTCCGATTCTTTGGAGTTGGCCATTCCGTCACCCCTCAGACTTTGACAGGATCCATCTCCACCTTTCCTTTGGATATTTTGAGCCCTAGATACTTGATCCGAGTTTTTTTGAACTTGCACTTTTCCTTTCGGAGATAAAGTTTCTGTTCTTGGAGTCGTCCCAACACCTGGCGCGTGATTTTTCGGTGTTCAGTCAAGGTCTGAGAATAGATGAGGATATCGTCAATGTATACACAAACAAGCCCTGCTAGGATAAGGTCTTGAAAAATGTCATTCATCATTGTTTGAAAAGTGGCTGGGCTGTTCGTGAGACCGAAGAACATCACCAGTGGCTCAAACAGTCCTCAGTTCGTCCGAAAGGCAGCCTTCCACTCATCCCCTTCTTTTATTCGGACATTGTTGTACCCCCATCAGACATCCAATTTCATGAAATATTTGGCTCCTCTGAGCTGATTCACTAATTCTGGAATGAGAGGGAGTGGGTACCGGTTTTTTACCGTCATTGCGTTCAGTTTTCGGTAGTCTTGGATAAGCCGGAGAGATCCTTCTTTCTTTTTGATAAAGAAGACCGGAGATGCCATTGGAGATTTGGAAGGTTGGATTCATCCAGTCCGAAGGTTTTCTTGAATGAAGGCATCCAGTTTGGTCTGTTCTAATGGGGACATGGGATACACCTTGCAGTTGGCCAGACTGGACCCTAATTCGAGCTCAATGGCATGGTCCCAAATCTTCCTATCTGGAAGCTCATCGAAGGATTCTTTGGCAAAGACGCTTTCAAAATCTTGGAGATATTTGGGGATTTCCGCCTCCACTTGGACATTTTTGTAATGAGCCTCTGCCAACCTCTGGGAGGTAGTCTGTGCAACTCGGACATGTTCTTCTTCTGGCAGGAGCATCACACACATTACTCTGTCCCCGGGTCCCAGTTCATCCAGCGGATCTTTTTCTTCCTCACTCCCCCCACTTGCTTCCGCACTTTCCTCCTCTGGACCATCCTCTTCTAGGAGCTTCGGAAATGGGCCAATTCTACACTCTTGGATCTGCCTTTTCAACACTCATTCCTTCCTCCATTCGTCTTGTATTTTGGTTTGGCAGGTGAGACATTTTGCTGGGCACCGGCTCATTTTAACAGTCCGGGTTTGCCAGTCAATCTCGGGGTTATGTTCTTCCAGCCAGGTAAAACCCAGGATAAGGTCTTGTTTTCCCAAGCTGGTGACCGCAAATGTGGTATGTTCCGTATGTCCATCTACTCGGAGGATCACATCAACGACTTCCCTGATGGCTCTGGCTTCATTCGGGGATCCATCCACATTGTAGACTGGAATAGGTCTCTGTAATTTCTGAGTGGTGAGACGGTATCGCTCTACATATCCTCGGTCCATGAATTGTCCAGTGGCCCCACAATCCACAAGAGCAGGTCCTGACCTGACTTCTGCCGTGTCTGTTGTTTGGATTTCCACTTTGATCACTAACAACTTTGGACTTGGGGTGGTGGCCACCACATATCTCTTTGGAAGTCGTTTTTCCCATTTTTGGAGCCGTATCTGAGATTGTTTTGGTGGAGCCTCTGATATTTGTGTGTCTTTGGATGGCTGCTCTTCTGGAAGGAAAGGTGTAATGGTCATTTCACATTCTTCTTCCAGACATGAGAACCTATTATGTACAGGCAGCAGGGGCACACGATTCACCCACTGCCGGCTCCAAAACCCTCTTCTTCCTCTTTCTCTTTCCACCCTTCCACTTCCTCGGAGTTTCTCGGTTCTAGTCATCATGTGTTAAGACTTTTTCTGTCTCCACTCGGTGGTTTCTAGGCCTCTTAGCCTCGGAGTTGGTTGGAGTTTGAAGTAGGGCTTCGGAGCTGATTGGAGTTTGAAATGGAACCTCGGAGTTGGATCGGAGTTTAAAGAGGGTCGTCCCCTGACAGCCACTCCTTCTAGGGCCCGTATCATGAACAGCTCTGGTTGGAGCAAGACTAGGTCTCTATTGTTGCCCACGCCCGATCCATGGTCTGACCGACGTGAAAGTGCGTCGGACTTCCCCATCGCTACTCCCGGTCTGTGCTGCAGGTCGAAGTTGAAATGTGAGAGGTAGAGGGACCAGCGGGCTTGTCGCCAGTTCAACTTCTTTGAGGATTGGAAGTACTCTAGGTTCTTGTAGTTGGTCCAGATCTCGATGTGGTGTTCAGCGCCCTCTAAGAAGTGTCTCCACTCCTCTAAGGCCCGGATGATAGCGAGCATCTCCTTATCATGGATCTCTGTCAAGCCCATAACACTGAGCACCGACTCACTCGGGAATGCTGACCAACCGGCCCTTACCCACATCATCTCGCACTACTGCGCAGCCTTGGCTTGGTACACCCGGTACATCATATGGACCACTCCTCTCGTCCATCCCCCTTCATTGTTCCTTCACCCCCTATCCACTCCTTAACCCATTTCCCCCGAACAACATGACAGCCACTCATTGTCCTGGCCACTGCCATTGTTTTATCTTGGGCCATCCTCTATTGTTCTATACTCGCCCACCATTTCATTATCTTATTCTCAGCCATACTCTATTATTCTAATTCCGCTTACATTCCTTATTCTATTTCTGATCACTGTGGACAATGCCTCCATATGGTTACCTCATACCTTATCGTCTCCATTCCTTATGCCACCCTGTTCCACATCTTGCTTCTTAACTATATAAGTAGCAGGATGTATGTAGATAGTTCCTCACTCAGAATATCGATTGATTCGCACTCCTTTGTCCGCTTCCTAAAGTCCTTCGCTCGAGCCGATGCCCTCGGCATCCTCTTGAGGCTCCTCTTACTATCCAAATTAGTGGCATGCACAGAACACCAGGGCGCAACACACGAGCACGTTGAAGCCTAGCTACTCCGAAACGGTTTGCAGGACTTAACCAATATCTCGGCATCACCGAATCCTGGCACTTTTGTAGTTCCTCTCCACTGGGGAGAGGCTTTTCGAGTAAAAGGTGATCAGGTGCCACTTGCCATCCTCATGCGACTGCTGTGAAAGGACCACCCCCATGGCTACATCAGAGCTGTCCGCTTCCACTCAGTAAGGGCGGGTATCATTGGTGAACCTGAGGATGGGTGCCGTTGTGAACTTCGTCTTGAGCCCTTTGAAGGCTGTCTGTTCCTCATCTCCCCACTTCCACTTTGCGTCCTTCTTTACAAGTTCGAACAATGGCCTGGTGTGGTGCGAGAATCTCTCGATGAACCTCCGATAGAAATTGGCGAAGCCCAGGAAGGCCTGCACCTCTTTTCGGTTTGACAGAGTCGGCCAACCTGTGACCCCTTCCACCTTGATGGGGTCCATTTCCACCTTGCCATGAGATATAATGAGGCCCAAGTACTCTATCCTGGTCTGTTCAAACTCACACTTCTCCAGCCAAAGGTAGAGTTTGTAGGCCCTTAGTCATTCAAGGACCTCCTGAACCACTTGTCGATGCTCTTTGAGAGTCTCAGTGAAGATGAGGATGTCATCCAGGTACACACACATGTGTCCCTCCATTATGAGGTCCTGAAAGATGTCATTCATCATGGTCTGGAACATCATGGGGCTATTAGTGAGGCCGAAGAACATGACAAGAGGCTCGAACAGTCCCCGGTTTGTGCAGAATGCTGCCTTCCACTCGTCTCCCTCCTTGATCCGCACATTATTGAACCCCCATCGCACATCCAACTTGGTGAAGTACTTGGCTCCTCAAAGTTGTGCAATGGGCTCCAAGATGATGGGAAGGGGGTACCAGTTCTTCACTGTCATCACATTGAGTACCCGATAGTCCTGGACCAGTTGGAGGGAGCCATCTGTTTTTTTGATAAAGAACATGGGGCTTCCCATGGGAGATTTCGAGGGGTGGATGCGTCCCATATGCAGGTTCTCCCGTAGGAACTCATCCAGTTCTCGCTGTTCGCTCAGAGAGAGAGGGTACACTTTACAAGCCAAGAGTTTCACTCCAGGCTCCAGTTCGATAGAATAGTGCCACATCCTCTGCTTGGGGAGAGAATAGAAGGACTCCTTCTTGAAGAGGTCATTAAAGTCTTGGAGATAGGGTGGGATAGTCCCTTTCTCTTTGGGGGGGGGGGGGGGCTCTGGAGTGCTTGTTCGGCCAATTGCTGTGCAGTTGTGGCAGCCGCGATGGTAGCGATCGGAACATCCAGGGGGGCCACGGTCGCAAAAAGGCGATCACCTGGTTCGAGGAAGGGCACACTGTCATCAATACTTTTACAGTCTTCTGACTCATCGGTCATCATGCCTGGCAAGGGGCCGGTCCGAAGAGTCTGAACTGCCATTTCCTCTCAATGTTCTGTCTCTAGCTTAACCCGGCAGGTGTGGTATTGGGCAGAGCACCGGCTTAGCATGACTTCTTGCATATGCCAGTTGACTTCAGGGTTATGATTGCAGAGGGATTGCCAAGGATCATGTTGTGCTTCCCCAGATTGGTCACAGAAAACATGGCCCGTTCTGAGTGGTCTTGATAATGTAAGATCACATCAACAACATGTCAGATTGCTCCTCCCTCGTTTGGGGTACCGTCAATGTTGTACACTGGTGTGGGTTGAGTTAACGGGTGCAAGTCCAATCTTTTGGCAACCGCAAACTTCTGGTCTATGAACAGTCCCATAGCTCCGCTGTCTAGTAGGGCGGTTACTCCCTTAACCTCGGCGGTGTCAGTAGTCTGTATCTCTACCTTGAGGTTCAGCGAGTTCGGCCAGGGGGTGGAAGCCACTACATAATGTTTTGGGAGACTGCATTCCCAATGTTTCAACCTAGGAAGGGGGAATGGTAGTTTTGGTGGAGTTGGTTTGGGAGTGTCTGTATCGCTTATGGCTGAGGCATCATCGTCTGAATCCCAAGTTGTATTCTCCATATCAGAGTCTATAGACAGAGCAGCAAAGCGATTAAACAAGGGCAGCGAGGGCACATCCTTCACTCGCTGCCTTAGGCAAAATCCCCCAAATCCACATCTTCAACCTCTCCAGCCTCGTCGGTATCTCAAAGGTCCGCAGAGACTATCCAGTACTCTAGCATCTCTTCACGCTCTTCTGCCATCGTGAAACGCACATCATATGCCTGAGGGCATTCTCGGGCAAAGTGGCCGGCCTTGCCACATTGTCAGCACATGAGTGGCAGAGGATACCACCGCCTGGTTGCATCGATGTCCATCGGCGTGGGCCCAGGGGGTGGCATCAGGGGAATAAGGGCCGACAATGTTCTAGGGGGAGCAGGCATTGCTTGCTTAGTTGAGGGTTTGATGGGCTTTTGGCTAGCCTGTGGCACAGAGGCATGTAGTGATGGGAATCGAGGCCCCTGAAAGGCTTTGCTGCATGTGTGAGAGCTACCACTCGTGCTGCAGTGTACCATGCCGAGATGTCATCATCCTTCGGTCTCCTGTCTAGCATCAGTACAATGCAACTTTGGATAGTGGGGTCAAGGCCTTGTCGGAACTTCATGACGATGGACCGTCCATCCGTGTATTCAGCCTTTCCAACTAGGTCTTCGAATTGGTCGATATACTCGTCGACCGAACGCTTGCCTTGGTTGTACTGGCGCAACTCTAATTGATTTGCTGCCTCAGTGGCCTCGTGCAGGGGGTAGAAGTGTTCCCGAAAGGCTCCCACGAAGGCCTTCCAGTTGGTGTAGATGTCAGGCTCCAGGAATGCCGAGGAGTGGCCAAGTCCTGCAGGCCGGGAATAGTGGCTTGGCTTCAACGTGCTCGTGCATTGCATCCTACTTCCCATACATGCCACCGATTTGGGACAGAGGGATACCTGGGAGAGTGCCGAGAGTGTCGGCCCAGGTAAAGGACTTGGGACAGGAGAAGAGAGGACAAGAAGGTGTAAACCTAGTTGATTTCCAGAACAAAGTCTAGGCGTATGTCCCGGGTGACTATGGGGATGGGTTATTTAGGTAGATAGTTGTTCGTAATAACTATCTAATAGGTATGTTTGGAATATATTATATTCCACCATAGGTAGCCCTCCACGCGATATGAAGCTTTTAGGTTTGGCTAAGCACCGACCCAGGGAGGTGGCTACAGGGGTGCAGGAATGAGTGACAGTCGTTTGTGAACGACTCTGGTACTTGTCAACGTATAGTACCAGCGTGAGTGTGATGTGATACGTATCGGGAATTATTCCCAATGTGTCCGGACAACAATAGTATTGCCCTGATGGATCTAGCCCGATATGGCTTGGGGTCACATGACTGTATCTATGAATATGCAGGGGGCCGAGTGACCGCCTGACAATGATGGTCTCTATAGAAAGTGCGAGTAAAATTGCAGTTAAATCATAGTAAACTCAATATAATGTTCCCATTGGGTCTGGGGACATGAGTGACGATGATAAAGCTGATAGCCCGGTATAATAACACAAGCGATCCAGAGTTCGTCAATTACGGCGATAAACAGTGTTCTTTGAGTGCGAGACTGGTTTGTTATTCTCTATCTATCTATCTCTTATAGAGATTCTGAGTCCTGAGTATAATGACCACTGTAACTACCCTGAGACGGTGTCTATATGCGGTTGACCCGATGTGGGTCGCCGCTCCTCTAATCTATTTCTGTCCGCCCTGTCCGCATGGTTGTATTCAATGTGAAAATGCTCCTTGCTGCTTCTTGCAGTGCCCTCCACTCTATCTTTGGTATCAAGCCCCATTTCTCTGCTGGTGAGTGCATGTCACCTGCATATATGCGCCCCGAATATGTCTTCTCCTGTTTCCTATCCCATGAGTGACACGTCCCTGTGTCCCCATGTACTCTATGACCTATTTCCGCCCCGTATACTCTATTCTGGGTGCATGTGTCTCACTCTCATCCCATGCACATCTCTTTTCTATGGGCACCTAGCGTATAGGCTGCTGTGTCTCGATCTGCCGTGTCTACATGTGAGGGTGGTGTTCTGTATGTACTTTTGTATGAATGTAATGATACTTTTTAGTTCGTTCCGGGGCTCTGAATGGTAATCTCTAAGTCCATCTTTCTACATGTGCACCTTCCTGTGCTCCCGACTCTATATCTCCTCCTAACTCTCCCCCAATCCCCTGTCTCCTCTTTCTCTCGTCTCAACACAAAGAACCATCTACATACATTGGCTACTTATATAGGCTAATAAGTGAGATGTGGAACAGAGTGGCACAAGGAATGGAGAACAATAAGGTAAGAAGAAGCATGTGGAGGTATTGTCCACAATGATCAAGAATAGAACAAAGGAATGTAGGTGAGAATAGAACAATGAAATGTGATCGAGAACAAAAGAGTGAGTGAGAATAAAACAATAAAGAGTGAGTGAGAATAGAACAATAAAGAGTGGCTGAACATAAAACAATAGGGCCACTGCTGAGTGACAACAAATAGTGAGTGTCCTGAGGGTAAACAGGTAAGGGGAAGGACAGGGAATAAAAGAATGATAAAGACTAGGAGGGTGGGATAGAGATAATGAACCAAATGATGAACCGAATGTACCTAGCCGAGGCTACACACTGGTGAGGGATGATATGGGTAAGGGTTGGTTGGTTGGTACTGCCGAGTAAATCAAAGCATGGTATTGTAGGCTTTACAGTAGAGCAGCCTGCCTGTTTTTGCTTCAAGTGTGAACACTCGGCTGGAGAAGGTTGCTGCTCTCCCTGTCTTCATAAAGGACAGTGCCCAGAGGATCTGAGACTGCTTGTCAAGGAAATCGGCAGGACAGACACTGAGGTACAAGGTGCAAGACTGCATGAACGCATGCCTGTGCGAACAGTCGCCATTGAACTCGGAGGGCTTGGCAGGCTCTACCATCTGTTTCGCAGGCTGCCAAACACAGGTCTGGAGGCCTGCCACCAGATTCATTGTGGTCGCCTGTAGCACGTTCAGCCTCGTCTCTAGATCCTGCTTCTCTCTTCTTTCTCTTAGTAACTCCTATTCTATACTGGCCAGTTGGTCCAATAACTCCTGGGCTGACAGCAAGTCCATGGAGAATAAGGTTTTTTGTAAGTGAACGAGGAGGGACTGCTGCTGTTGCTATTTCTGAAGAAATCCAATTCAGAGTCATACAAAGGGGCAGCCAGTGCTTGAAGGAGAGAGTTTTCTACTGTAAGGGCAACCTAAGCAAGTGTTCTACCCTAGGGTGGTGCACTGGCGAAGGGGGATCCAAAGATTTAGTATGGTATCTAATACATGGGGACTAGCCTACCTGGCAAAGGGGGATACAAAGAGAAAACTCTAGGGAACCCTTCACCCACTGACTACTCTATATAAGCACCATTGCTATGGTGCTCCGTGCTCTACCAGGCATCACCCTCTGTACCGACTGGGAAGTTCTGCCAGGGCCTTGACACTGAGAACGAATGACAAAAGGAGAGCCAAGGGTTATAGTCGACACTTCTGAAGGGTACTCGCCAACAGGGATGATGGTTCAGTGCACGGTATGTTTGGTACTGCTGTGAGTGGGTCGAATGGATCTCGGTCGGCAGGTGTGGAATATGGGTGGGTCAATGCTGGTCAGGATTCATGATCGGGGGTTCCCCTGACAGGGTGGTAATGTTCTTCAACTGTAGAGAGCAAGGACACATAGTGAAAAACTGTCCCAAACCTCAAGGTATACAGAAGGTCAGAGCAACGATGGATGGGTGGACAAAAGAGGAGAAAAAAGAGATGCTGGACATGTTGAAGAAGGAGGATTTTCAGAAGGGGCAGGAGTGAAAAGGACATCATCCTGGCCCTGGGTATCTGTAAACTACTTCACCCCACTAGCAGTTGAAGACAGTGCAGAACCTGAATCTGAAATCACCCCAGAACAACCCTTGAAAGTTGAGAAGGAGAAGAAAGAGAAGAGGAAGCAAGAAGAGAAGGTGGTAATGGTAGAGGAGGTTACCCACAATGAAGGAGGACCGATAACCCACACAGTGACCCTCAGAGTCAGGATAAAGAACCACTTAGAAGTCTTCCCTTTTGCAGTTACCAATACTGGAAAGACAGACCTCATTGTTGGCTTCAACTGGCTGCAGAAGCATAACCCAAGTGTCAACTAGAAGACAGGAGAGATTACATTTGACCGATGTCCTTTGGAATGTGGAATGTCAAGAGCAGGTGTAGAGGAGGATGATGCAGGAGAAGAGGAGGAAGAATTAGAGGAGGGAGACCATATATTTGTTACTGTCAAGCTTCGGGTACTGGCAGACTTCGGGACTGCCGAAAAGGTCGAGCAGACAATGGCCAAGTCCTGCAGGCCAAGAGTAGTGGCATTGGCTTCAATGTACTCGTGTGTTGTGTCCTACTTGCCATGCATGCCACCGATTTGTAACAGAAAGATACTTGGGAGGATGCTGATCATGCCAGCCTGAGTCAAGGACTTAACAGAGGGGAAGAAGGTGGAAGGTCCTAAGCCTAGTTGATACCCAGAATGAGGAAATATGTACATGCATGTCCTACTTATATAGGTTAAGAAGTGACATGTGGAATAAGGAATGTGGAACAATAAGGTATACAGAGCATGTGGTTATTGTCCACAACAAGTAAAATTAGAATGAAGGAATGTAAAACGGGGATAGAACAATTAAGGATAGAATAATAGAAATGTGGCCAATGATAGGACAATAGGAAGTGCCCAACTATAAAACAAGGGCTGTGACCGAGGATAAAACAAGGACAGGAAGTCCCAAGGTGAGACAGACCAAGGGGTGAGGAGTGGGTGTGTGGGTGGTGGATGTGCCAAGATGAGACCAGTGTATCAAGTGATATGCATGCGGTGTGGACACTTGGATGTGGACATAGAATGGTTGCTCGGTTGGCACTACCAAATAGATGTTCTTGGTACATATACTTGACAGTTACCCAGATATATACAGAGGAAGAGGAAGGACATATAGCCAGGACACATTTGCAGAAGCTGGCAGAAGAGGCACAAAAGGAGAAGAAGAAGAGGACAGTGGAAGCAATGTTGGCAATGTTGCCAGCATACTACCTGAAAGAGTTTAGAGGGGTCTTCACAAAGGAGGGGCCTTCCAGAACAATGGCGGTGGGACCATGCAATCGAGCTAAAGCCAGGGGCTGAACCATTATCAAGCAAGGTGTACCCACTCAGTCTGGAGGAACAGAAGCAGCTAGATGAGTTTTTGGAAGAAAACCTAAAGTCAGGGAAGATCTGACCATCCAAGTCTCCTATTGCATCACCATTCTTCTTCATCAAAAAGAAAGATGGTAGCTTGAGGCTATTGCAGGACTACCGACAGCTGAATGCAATGACAATCAAGAACCCCTATCCACTGCTACTGATTTCTGAAGTTATCCACAAACTACGCCATGCATGCATCTTTACTAAGCTGGACATTAGATGAGGATACAATAATGTCTGAGTGTTATGGCCCATGCCGCCAATAAACTTACATTAAACCCCACAACCACCCACACCGTTTCCAGGACCTTTTCGACCACTCAAAGCCTGAATAATCGCTTTCGGAATTCCGATGCATCAATCCGAGGTTCCATGGTTCCAAACCTCCAAAGATTCCAAAGCCAAGGTTCTGCTCCTTTGATAAATGACATGCAGGATCATCGTGTACCTCACTCCCTTGTTTTTTGTTCTATATTACCCCTTGTACTCTCTTCCCCCCTTGTCTTTACTTGGCAAAAGATAGTACAAGACTAGATACATGTATATAAGTCACCAGTCGACTGGACTATTCACCAGTATGAATATCGACTTAATTCTGCATCGTAGTTTCTGATTCAGTTCCAGTACACTTTCCAACTTTCAGAAATTAGGGACAGATGATTGAGGAGGGTGAAACACATAAGTTGAAGCCAAGTCCCTACGATCTCGAACCACTCATACCTCCCTATACCGTGAACAGTCCTAAGACCCCTGGCACTTCCCATCCTTCTGTCCCCATTCTGATTCCGATCGTGAACCTGCAACCTTTAGTCCCTCCGCCTCTGGAGTATGAACCCCCCTTCAGAAATCATTCGGAACCCTCTGGAAATCCTTCTGGAAGCCTCTAGCTAAGTGCCAACATGCGGATTTAACACCAATTAAAGAAGGAGATGAACACAAAGCAGCCTTCATCACTAACTGAGGCCTCTTTGAACCACTGGTCATGTTCTTTGGATTGACTAACTCTCCTGCAACATTCCAGATGATGATGAATGACATCTTCCATGAATTGATCAATGAAGGATGCATCAGCCCCTATATAGATGACATCATGATCTACTTGACAGACTTAGAAGAACACAGAAGGACCATCAAGCATGTCTTGGCCCTGCTACAAGAATACAATCTATATCTCAAACCAGAGAAATGTGAGTTTGAGAAGGAGAAGGTAGAATATCTAGGATTAGTGGTGAGTGAAGGGAAGGTAGAGATGGACCCAGTGAAAGTGGAAGGAGTGAGCAGATGGCCAGTTCCCAGGACAAACAATGAATTGCAGCAATTCTTGGGTTTTGTCAATTTCTATTGTTGCTTCATCCAAGACTTTGCAAGTATTGCTGAATCACTACATGAACTAATAGGAAACAAGCCATGGAACTGGGGACCATAACAGTTGATAAGCTTCCAACTCTTCAAGGCAGCAGTAACCGCAGCACCAATCCTAGCCTTCCCAATAGAGGAGGACCTATTCCGAGTGGAAGCAGACAGTTCAGACTTTGCCAGTAGTGCAATCTTGTTACAAATGCAACAAGGAACCTGGAAACCTGTGGCCTACGTGTCCAAAGCACTTAATGAAGTGGAGAGGAATTATGATATACATGATAAGGAGATGCTAGCCATCATGCGGGCATTGGCAGAGTGGAGGCACTATCTGCAGGGAACAATGCAACCATTTGAAATATAGAAGGACCACAAGAACCTAGAATACTTTATGACGGCAAAAAAGCTGAACCGCCACCAGGACAGGTGGTCACTTGAATTGGCAGACTATGATTTTATCCTGAAGCATTGACCAGGTCAACTCAACAAGAAAGCTGACCTCCTCTCAAGACAGGAAGCCCATAAGCAGGGAATAGAAGGAGACAACACTGGAGTTACAGTGTTAAGCAAGAGTTCTTCTGAGAAATAAGGGGAAAGCTTAGAGGAGAGGAGGAAGACCTGATGAAAAGAATCAGAAAGGCAAATAACATAGAGAGCAAAGTCAGAGAGAGGGTAGAAAGTGGAGAGAAGGATTGGAAGGAAGAAGAGGGGATTATAATGTGGGAAGGAAGGATATACATACCAAAGAACAGGAAGCTTCGGGAGGAAATCATTCATCTATACCATGACATACCCACCGCAGGATATCCTGGGAGGTTTAAGACAACAGAACTCATCCTCAGGAACTACTGGTGGCCAAGGATACATGGAGATGTGAGAACATATGTGGATGGGTGCAGTAGGTGTCAACAAACAAGAATGTTCCCAGCAAAACCAAGGGGGACTCTAGCTCCAAATGCAATTCCAACAGGATTTGGCAAACATATCGGTGGACGTCATTACCTAATTACCACAAAGCCTGGGATATGATGCAATTATGGTGGTGGTGGATAGACTGTCCAAACAAATTAGATTGACACCGACAAATGGAGAGGTTACATCAGAAGGGATTGCAAGGATCTTTAGAGATATCATGTGGAGGGACTTTGGACTCCCAGAGGTGGTGATCAGTGACAGGGGCTCTCAATTCATCTCAAAGTTCACAAAAGACCTATACCAACTGCTAGGGATAAAGAGAAACCCTTCAACTTCCTATCATCCTCAGACAGATGGACAAACAGAATGCATCAACCAAGAGGTGGAGCAGTGTCTATGGCTGTTTGTAAACCATTGGCAGGATGACTGGGTGGAATGGTTTCCATTGGCAGAGTTCAGCTATAATAACAAGATCCAAGTGTTGACAGGATACTCTCCATTCTACTTAAACTATAGACAACATCCAAGGAAGTCCACAGAGCCACAACAGGTAGTGATTGGCATGGGTATTGGAAACCCACGTGGGTAGCAGGTACAGGTAGCATGGGTAAGGGTCAGGGTCAGGATTTCTAACCCAGCCCAAACCCATACCCACAGGTGGGTTTTCACAGGTATACTTATATAAGTGAGGTTCAGCACTAACCTCACTTATATAAGTGAAGTGAGTGCTGACATCTGCATCTTCAGCTTGGTGCCACAAAACCACATTTGCAAAGCCCATCATGTCAATGGCATCTACTGCATCACTCTCTCCAAAAGTCTTCATCAAAGATGGCATCATTTTCCCCAAATCCCCCAAAATGTCATCGCTCTCTCTTCTAAAGTTGTCAAAGAAGATAGGCCAGAAAGCCCACAACCACAGCATTCTATAGTGAGGCCGTCATCTTTACCCTCGGAAACTTTTACAACTTCACCGCCTGTTGTTTCACCACCCAAATCAAGCTCTGACTTGGAGGCCAATGCTGACACAGATCCCCATCCAGCCCACCAATACTCTGAAAGCAAGTGCAAACCCGGCCCAAACCCTGATCCTTCACTCCCTCCACATCCAGTGAATTAATATCTTTTTTGTGTATATGTCATATCTCATGGGCCCTTCACAGGGCATCCTCCACCTCACAACCCACCACATTACATTCCACACCTCACTCCTCAGTATGCGCCCTAACATCGTGCCTGCCCAGCAGGTCTTGCACTCTAGTCCTGCAGTGGTGGGTATTGATGGGAGGTGGAATTGCAAGAGGTATGTTGAGTTTTTATTTGATCATGACTCTCCCTCTACTTTTGCATTTTGTATTTTATCCCTTCTTTTACATGTTCTCTGCTTTAAAACCCCTTTTCTCTGCCTTTACATACAACTAACTCTTCCGCTTTCTCCACAGTATCAGTGTTTGTCAGAATTTACCCTGTTGACCCCCTTCACCCGCAACACGTTACACTTCACTTCGAAGCCATAGAGGATGACCCTCTACCCCCATCTCCCACAAGCTCGAGATGTCGCCGTTCAGGATTTCATGAAGGGCTGCAATCCCATTCCTGTTCTTGTTTATGGAGGGAGAGCACCAGTGAGAAGAGTGCCAGTGAGAAGAGTAGAGATGAGGGGTACATGCATAGGAGGCCAAAATTCAGGAAAGGCAATTCTTGTTGGGTCATGATTTTATTCCCCTGCATTTGTGTTTTGCACTTGCATCTTTGGTTCTCTTTTGCTCTTTTCTCTTTTGCATGTGCGTTCTCTGGCGCTTAAAATAAGCGCCCATAACGACGCACCATTGCGCACCTTTGGGCCTTGTCTTTAGCATCCATATTGACAAGTCCCAAAGGTTAGTAGTTATTTTGTTATATACATGTCTTTAGCATCCATATTGACAAGTCCCAAAGGTTAGTAGTTATTTTGTTATATACATGTCTTTAGCATCCATATTGACAAGCCCCAAAGGCACTTGTTGCTCTGTGTGTCAGTTATCAGTCTTATTAGACCTTCCCTGCCATCAATTCTGGTAGTACAGGAAGTGCAAGGAGTGCCACAAGTGTGAGAAGTGTAACTAGTGTGGAGAGTGTAAGCCAGGTGAGCGTTTGCAAACACAAAGCACTATGCCGTTCTGCCTCATTTACACTCTCCAAGCTGACATCTGCATCTTCAGCTTGGTGCCACAAAACCATGTTTGCGAAGCCTGTCATGTCAATGGTGTCTGCTGCATTACTCTCTCTCCAAAAGTCTTTGTCAAAGATGGCATCGTTCTCATTCCCTAAATCCCCCAAAATGTCATTGCTCTCTCTCCTAAAGTTGTCAAAGGAGATAGGCCAGATGGCCGTGTTATCGCTGCCCAAGTCCACGGCAGCCTTGTTGAAGGTTGCGGCAGCCACAAAGGATGGATATGAGGGAGGGCTAGGGTTTGGAAGGAAGGGATGGAAACGGAAAGGGAGCATGGGTGGGTAGTGCAGACCATGGGGGGGTGCAAGAGCGATAGCAAAGAGCGATGTGGACACCTCATATGTGCATGTGATGTGTGTGTGTTGTATGTGAATGCATATGACACCTATGTATACGTGTTGCCACATTGGCCAATCCTGACCCTGACTGCATTGGGGTTGCTGGTAGCCCCATCCTGCCTCCTGGGAAGCCTAGGTATACTTGCCTCTGTGTGTATGTCAGCTATACCTAAGGCAGATGTGTACCTGGGTGCACCTGAGGTAGGGTGATGTTTGCATTGGGGTTGCAAGTAGCCCCATCCTGCCTCCTGGGAAGCCCAGGTTCACTTGCCTCTGCATGTATGTCATCTATACCTAAGGCAGGTGTGTACCTGGGTGCACCTGAGGTAGAGTGATGTTTGCAGGACCAGAGCTACAAGTGGTATCTATGTCAACACCTGGGCCCTAGAACCATAAAAGTTTTAAGGCTTATCCCATCTTTAAGGTACTCTTTAGTGAATACTCCTCTAGAGGAGCCAAAGCAAGTCTACCTCTAAGGTAAAACTTGATGGCCTTATGTAAATCATCATGCCTATATGGGTTGGGATCCTCATAATGGCTGCTAGAAAATGTAGCTTTGTTGTACTAACTTGTCAACTTCCTAGAGACAGTGGAAGAGTCAACTTTCTAGCCATACCAAGCTTATATAAGCCAGGTTAGTATGGGACTTTTCTTATATCAGTCAGGTTAGGATGGAACCTCAATTATATCAGCAGCCAAATACTCAGTTCTAACAAAATGTCTACTAATGATCCTCATATTGCTCAAGGCAAATGGAAGTGTGGCCCAACTGAACATCTGACTGGCAATGCTGATCCACTGCAGGTAAGAACAATACCCATTGTGAGTTGCAGGTAAAAGCAATACCCGTTGAACCCACGGATAAGAATAATACCTGTTGTGGGTCATGGGTAAAAGCAATACCCATTAAACCTATGAGTACCTGTACCCATACCCACAAGAACCCGCTACCCATTGCTGTCAAGCCCACGATACTGAGCTCTGGTTCACTCGGTAATACCGACCAATCAACCCTTACCATTTAATCCCACACCAGTGACAAATCATTGCTCACTAGTATGTGGTCTCGGCTCGGTACATTCGGCTCATCATTTAGTTCACTGTCCTCATCTCACTCCCTCTACTCATTGTCATTCATTCATTCCCCTTCCTTCCTATAACCGATCCCCTTTTGGACATTTACTACTCACCTATTATTCGGTCATGGCCCTATTGTTTTATATTCAGCCACTTTCCATTGTTCTATTCTCACTCACTCTTTTGTTCTCAGTCATACTTCATTGTTCTATTCTCGCCCACATTCCTTGTTCTATTCTTGATCATTGTGGACAATACCTCCACATGATTATTCATACCTTATTGTTCTCCATTCCTTGTGCCACCCTGTTCCACATCTCACTTCTTAACCTATATAAGTAGTGAATGTATGTAGATGGTTCTTTGTTCTGGAAATCAACTAGGTTTATGCCTTCTTGTCCTCCCTTCTCCTGTCTAAAGTCCTTTACTCGGGCCAACACTCTCAGCAGTCTCCCAGGTATCTCTTCTGTCCCAAATCAGTGGCATGCACGGAAAGTAGGGTGCAATGCACGAGCACATTGAAGCCAAGCCACTACGACTGGCCTGCAGGACTTGGCCACTTCCTGCCAGCCTTGTGAAGCTGGCACTGTTACTATAATACTCGGCCCATGCATTGTCGGCAATCCTGGTGCCTGACAGTTGCTAAGGGTATGGGTATTCTTGGGTACAGGTATGGGTAGGCACAAAATACCTGGGGGTTACCTGTGCCAATCACTAACAACAGGAGACAGAAACAGAGGTGGCAGATGTGTTTGAGAGAAGGATGAACAAAATAAGAGAGGAGGCAGCAGCAGTACTAGAAAAGGCAGCATCAGACATGAAGAAGTGTTATGACAAAGGAAGGCAAGACATACCACAATATCAAGTAGGGGACAAGGTTTACTTGGAAGGCCTTAATGTCACCACCGACCAGCCCTCAAAAAGACTAGAAGACAGATGTTATGGCCCATTCCCAATTGTGGCAATAGTGGGAGAATGTGCCTATAAACTGTGACTACCCCCTAATTGGAAGAACATCTATCCTGTGTTTAATACTGTCCTGCTATGCCCTGTTTGAACACCCACATCCTCTATACAACAAAATCCAATACCCCCCCTCCACCAGTGATGACACACTGGGGGGGGGGGGGGGGGGGGGGG